>JANHFT010003953.1:61869-72321 GCA_032467955.1 Pseudoxenodon macrops
TCATAATCATGTTTATACTTATATCTGTTATCTAATACATGCTTGATGAATTAAATAAATAAAATAAAAATAAATAAAATTAAATGAATGCCTATATCTTTTCAGCATCATAACTCTTGAAGGAAGATGCACTGCTTTGCAAACTAAAATCATGTCAGTACATTAAAATAAACACTCCCTTTTTCTAATTAAAAAAAACATATTCTGGCTGGATTTGTGTAAATTGCGGAATAGTTATCCATTACCTTTCATAAGATCCCACATTTAATCAAAACCTTTGGCAAACCATGAATGAAGGTAATGTTTGATCTAGGAAATAATTTAACAGTGTTTTGCTTTAATATTAGGGACATTTAAAAAAATTTTTTAGAATAGACAAATTCTTTGAAAAACCAAATATTGCTTAAATGTGTAATGTATTTATAATTCCAATAACTAAAATAATTTATTTATAAAGGTTTGCTAGTTTTGTAAAGTCCTTCCTTCCTTCCTTTCTAAAATCATAAATTGTTGTTTTACAAATTACAAATTATTTAAAGAAACACATCATCTGAGCCTCTGAACTCTTCATTTATCCCATTTTAGTGGCTATAGTTACTTTTGCAAATTATCTTCATATCTTAAGCTTATGACTTCCTCTGTATATAGGGTTGATCTATTAAAACAACAACCATACCACCTCAGGCAATGAATCCATAGAGTGGCAGAAAAGTACAAGGACTTGTCTGCCACTCTATCAGATTTTTATCTACTGCTATCCATCACTCTGAGGCATCTTCCGATTGAAATATCTGGGTGTTAGGCAGCTCTTCAGAGAAAGCTGTATTTTTGACATTGTATTTTGCAGACTACTTAAAGCCTATGATATAAAGAGTGCAGTCTTTACTAGTCTTACTAGATGTGGCCGACTCAACACAAATCAGCCTTCTGGTTAGAAAAATATTAAACAATTTATATGCCTCAACATCTTAGAAGAGGTTTTTTTCCTAGAGCTCATTTTGAACAACTAGATTTCATGGAAAGATATGGGTGGCTTCATAGAATTCCATTTGAAGAGAGACTGTATCCGTGTTGTTGAAGACTTTGCACATGTTTCACAACTTCTGTTACTAATTAGCAGAAAAAGTTAATAAAACAACATCAGAATTTTTCTTAAAAAACAAAAACCACATTTCAAACAATGTAACGAAATTCCTTGCCCCTTCTCAGACAAAAACGATTTCTTAAACTGAAGCAACATGCACCTCAGCATCAGTGTTGTAATGGAAGTATAGATGTGTCCTTCCAATCTTGTATAATAATTTTCATGTGCAAAAAAATTGTATAGTTCTGAGGTGTTGATAGGTTCCAAAGGCTGGGAATACAGCCGAAAAGAACATATGCATATTTAACTCTCAATGCTTGGTGTTAACAAATCATATTAACAATCTGATGGATTTCATCCTAGAATATAGCAAGATTAGGATAGATAGGTCCAGACTATGTAAATTATCATTACAACTTTCAAATTGCATCTCCAGTGATAAGGCAGATGAATCCATCCAACCCTTATTAAATATTATCCGAGCTATCTAATATATACGAAATATTTATTTTCTTTTATATTAAACCTTATTTTAAGACCAGAGAAAACTAACGTCACATCCTTTAGGGTAATCTTCAGTTTGTTTACAAAAAAAAAGGGGAACATTTGTGCTCAGTATTTCAAAGGTCATATGAATTATTAACATCAAGTTCCTTCAGGTTTTTATAAAAATAGTTACTGGCTTTGGACTCTCTGCTGCTAAATCCAAAACCATCCAAGAACTACCTTGATGCAAATTAAACCTTTTTTTTTAAAGTTCTAGAAAAGTTTTTAAAAGAATGTTGATTGAAATGTATTGAAAGTATGCATATAATACCCAATATAAAGAAACCCTTCTCAATAATATTGTCAACTATTTTAGAACTGGAATGATAAAAGGATCAGAATTACATTTGCTGCCTAATTAAGTGCAAATAGTACAACAAATGTGCAGATCTATGCACGACAATTGCCTGGCATGATGTCAATGGGTTCAAATAATAACATTCAAGTGGAGCCCAAAAAGGAGATCAGTTCTGATTTTTTTAAATTACAGCCATTTGTCAAGCCAGGAAAAAATGCTAATTAAGTGTTTAAAACATGGCAAAGTAAAGTCAGATTTCCCAACTCCTAATTGTCTTTTTAATAACACAAATCTTGACAGATGGCTATATTAGATAAAGTTATTTCAGGTGTTATCCACTAAATCCCAAATCTGTCCAGATTTTCTTGAATTTGTGTAAAAATAGATGTAAATTCAATTTTACCAATTGAGAAAGCATTCTAGGAATCCCTATATTAAGGTAAATAAACTAATGAGGAAATGATCTAAAAACCCAATCTCTAAACAGATTAAAATGATATGTTATTCAATTTATTGAATAAACAGACAGAATAGTACCGGTAAATTCGCATACTAATGAAAGAAAGAATTAAAGTTATTGGCTTAATTACAAAATATAGCATATCATCCTTAAGCAATATTTTATACTCTGCTTCCCCTACTGTGATTCCTTTAATACTTTTTAATAATTTCTCATAACATAAGCATGAAATTGCAAAACTGGTATTCTTTATGTTATGTTCCATAACATAAATTTAGTCATAGAAAAAAGCATATCATTAGCAATCACGTGTCTTATTAGTTAAATAAAGAAGTCATTATACAGAATATAAAACTTGAAAAAAACTCACAATAATTCAAAATCTGCTTAAAAATATATTTAAAGCTTTCTCATCATACAAGAAAACATAACTGCTGGAATCTGTTAATGGAATTGCATCAGTTAAGAATTTAAGATTGCTGTATTGCAATGCACTGCAGTAAAAATTCTGGTTTTGTAATATACATCTTGTTAAGTTTATTTTTAGCAGAGACCAGAATGCTTGGTGACTAGTTCAATACTGAGCAGGCAGCAAGCCAAACATATGTGATGTCCTTTTAATATTTGACATATGGTTAGATGAATATAGAATGCTTAGGTTGAAGACTGTAGACATCTTATAGACATAAATATACTTCTGCATGCAGATGATGCAATGTAGTGGACTAGGAACCTACCGGTAAATGATTTGCGGCAAGGGTTGGATAGATTGTATGATGCAACAAGGAGTATGGCTCTGAATATTTACCCAAAAATCAAGGTAGTTGTGTTTGATGGGGAAATGGAGCAACATTTGCAAATCATACATACATTGTAAAAATCTAAAGCAAGTATATGAGTATGTATTCCTTGATAAAATGTTTACTAAAGATGAAAAAAAACAGAGACATTTCAACATGTGCAAATGCTGGAAGAAAGATTAGTAGATATTATGTAGGATTGTGTTTGTTGAAAGAAGCAAAAGGAATGGTGAATAAGAAAATGCTTTTGCCTACTTTACTATATGGAGGTTTTGCTACTATCAAGAAAAAAACATTAAAGTAAGTGGATTGTAAGAGGAATAGACTTCTTAAGAAATATAGGTGGTTAAAAAGAGATTGAAATTGAGTGATCAGTATTAAGAGATGTCTGTTGAAGTGGTTTGATTATTTGGAGAAAAAGAATTGGAACTGGTCTAATACATATGAAGGAAGAGTGGATGTGTTGAGAGTAAAAGACAGCTTTGTTTGAATGGAACTAATGAAATCCTCAAAAGGATAGAGGTGAGAAGTTTAAAAACAAAAGGCAGTATAAGAAGTGTATGAGAGGATTATTTCCCGGGACCAAAAGACATGGAAAGTTTTAAAGAATGGCATTGCCTTAAACTAGCATTAACTAGATTTTCTGCTCCATTTTTAGAATCTCATCTTTTTCATTTTTTGCTTACCATTCTGTTTCTACATTCTGCATAATATTTCTTGCTTGTCCCAAAGGCAAAAATGTGATTGGTATATATGTGTGAGGATTTGATTGCCCTAAGTCACAGTATTTAGGATTTCCATTTAATAACATTCTTTATCAGCAAATTTATGATAAGAGATGTTATGACATGAAATACACAAAATAATTCACATGGGAGAGAAATACTTCTGGAGAAAAGTTTAAAAAGAAAGGCATGGGAAGGCTAAGTAAATAAACAGGTGAAGTCCTTTGCCCTTATCTTAGAGAGAACAGTATATGTCTGGCGGTATTTGTTTAATTTAAATTAGTGGGGGACAATGTTTTGTGATTGTCCTCTTCCTTCAGCTGGAATTGTTTCTAGGTTCTTCTGGTAAACTGGAAGATCTAGCCCATAACACCTATATTGGATGTCTCAGCTCTCTCTCTACTACTATTTAACATCTGCATGAAACCACTTGATAAGGTCATTTGTTGATTTGGAGGGAAATATCACCAGTAAGGTAATCATGGGGGGGGGGGAATCCTTGCTAACAACCACTTGTTAGGCAACCATTTGTACTTGTGATGGCACTGAATGAGTAGTATTTATAACTGGTCCTCAAAGTTCTAGCCCCTGCAGTCATGTAGTTGCCATTTGCAACCTTGTTTGCCAGCTTCAAGAATAGAGCTGGGAGGAACCTTGGAGGCCTTCTAGACCAACCCCCTGCTCAAGCAGGAGACCCCATACCATTTCAGACAAGTGGTTGTCCAATCTCTTCTTAAAAACCTCCAGTGATGAACCATCCACAACTTCTGAAGGCAAGCTGTTCCACTGGTTAATTGTTCTCACTGTAGGATGTTTCTCCTTAATTCTACGTTGCTTCTCTTCTTGATTAGTTTCCATCCATTGTTTCTTGTTCTGTCCTCAGGTGCTTTGGAAAATAAATTGAGCCCCTCTTCTTTGTGGCAGCCCCTCAAATACTGGAGTACTGCTATCATGTCACCTAGTCCTTCTTTTCTCTAGACTAGCCTATAGCTTCCTACAAGCAAAGTCAGTGGGGAAGCTGGCAGAAGGTTGCAAATGATGGTCATATGATGTCCTTGCTTAATGATGGATGATGCAAAATTAATGGGGGCAATGAAACTGCCATTCCTAAGCAATGCAGTCAGATGAAGTTTTGGTCACAATTGGTGTTGTTAACTGAAGACTTAACAATACTCATTTATAGATCTGCAACCTTGGCTGGATATCTAATGCTTAGAAGCTCTTTGGATCTGGATGGGGAAAACAGTTGTGACTCAACTCTCGCAAAACTGAGTAGCTTTGGGAATCTTAATCTCCTATCTTGATAGGATAGGACTTTCTGATGGACAGATTAAGCATGCCACTTGAGATTCCTACTGAAATCACAGCTCCTGCTTAAAGACCAGGAAGGAATAATTTGAAGGAAGCTATTGATTTATTTGCTATATGCCAAAGAGATACCATCTTGCCCCAGAGATTTGGAAACCTCAACTTCCCTTGCTTTCCAGAAAAGGGTGAAGTCCTGGCTTTGTTGTAGGTCTAATATGGTCCTTGGGTATTGTAGCAAGATTATTTTAACTTTGTTTTGCATTTTGTGCAAAGAAGAAAGAAATATATTCATGTTGGAAAGATCAACAGAACACTAACTATCCCCTAGTTTATATTTGCACTATTTTTGAACAATGTGAGAATATAATTCATGTGAGAAATTGATCTAGAAAGGGATCCCTGGCTTGATTCCAATCACCAAATATTATGTGACTTGTGAATTTCAAATACAAATGGTGGTAACCATTCTATATCTGGTGACAACCATTTTATATTTATAGGAAATAGTTATGATGAACAGTCTGAAAGGTTCATTCTAATAATGGTAACCAAGACAATTATACATAGAAACGTTCTAGAAATCATAACATTAAATGAAGACTAAAATTGTAGGTATTTATTTTAAAGCATCAACATATTTTTATTCTGATACCACAAGCAAAGTTCTTTTATTACTGAAAAACAGCAAGAATAACACTAATGAAACAGAATTGTATTGCTAATAGGAATTATGCTAGCAGTAAGATTTTAAAAAACTGTTATTTAAAGCTTTGGTAACAAATTGAAGAAGCACATTAAACATGCTTGTTTGTGAATAAGGTATACATTTTTAGCAAACGGTAGCACATGGCAAAACTCACCTGGATTCAGAAGCAATGCAAGTAAAGTATCTGGTTCATTGCTGACCTTTAGGAAATAAGAGGATTATAAACTAAACTTTAAAAAAAATCTCAAGGCAATGGCAAATCAATTCTAAATTGTTATTAAAAAATATAGAGTTGGATGAGTCTTTATCACACTTTATTTTTCTCTTAAACTCCAAGGGACTCCTTTTCTAAATAAATTACTATTGAACATGGATAGCTCTTACTACATACAAAGTAAATGTAATATACCTAGCTTTCTGAGAGTAGAAGAGGAGTGGGTTCTACTTACCTTTCCTACCAATTTGGATCACGATTGAAGTGTGTGTTTTGTGTGCATGAGCAAAGAAAGCATGCCCCCCATTGGATCTGGGTATTGCTTCAAAAATAACCATCAGGAAGCTTTGCGCATGCGCAGGAGGCTTTGCACATGTGCAGAGGCTTATTTTCGAGGCAATTTCCACTGGAAGGATTTTCAGCCAGAGGACCAGCTCGGGGGGGGGGGTGTCCAGCCAGACATTGCTGCCAGTTTGGCCAGTGAGGGGAAATTCCCACTACTGGTTTTTAGCAAACCGGTCCAAACCTACAGGAACCCACCTCTGGAGTAGAATACAGTGAGAATTCTCTGGCCATCCAGATATTGATGAATTACAGTGCAGTACTTCCTTATTTGTTGCTATGGAAGTTGTAGACATCCATCCATCCTTGGCCTAAAGGTTCATACTTAAACTAGAGCTTTATCATTTATTATTGTTAAAATAACAATAACTCCACAGGGGATGTTCTTGCTCTCGGACTAAATCAGTGTGTTGGGTTATAGCAGTGATTTCAGCTATGTAAATGATTTGTTTGCCTTGCTGCGTTTTTTGTCTTACTGATCTATGTACATATTTTGCTCTATTAGTTCTGGTATCCTGCTTTTCTGATTAATAGGCCAACAGCCACAGGAGGGCAGGACTGATGTCTGTGTTACTGAGTTACATATATGAATACTCATTTCTAAATTGCTGTAACAGATCACTGTAGCAAGCTCTTGTATTACGATCAAGACTGTAGAATGTTAGCTAAGTACATCTCAATAATTCTCTATTGTTACTCATTTGGTAGACTGAGATCTATTTTTATTGGTAATTTTACTATTCTGTTCTTCTAAATAATCAAATAATTGCATTATATAAATTATATGATACCCTTCTACATGGATTTTTATTCCCTAAAGTCTTAAACTGAAATTTACAATTTTTTCTTGTATTGTATAATTTGATCATTTGTTCTACTCCAGTCAAATTTTGTGCTGTATAAATTATGTTGATATTAAGTGAGCTAAATGTAGCTCTTTTGTTTTGCCTTCCTGGTCAGTGCCTAAAATAAAATGACTGATTGACAGACAGACAGACAAAGACACTCAGCTCACTTGATATTTACACATCATTTAGCAACCATCACCAGTTGTTTTCCAAAGTAAAGATATAATTTTTGCATTTTATTCAGTGTTAACAATCTTTTTCAATTGTTATGCATAATTTGCATAATTTCTGCAAAAACGCTTTTTCATTTTGTCATTCTGCTTAGAGTGGCTATTTGAATTCAGAGATATGTTTATGGTTCACCAGTTCATATAACCACATACCAGTAGAGAATCTACCATAAACTGATGATAATCCTGCTTGGATTGCTGCTGAATCTTCATTTAAACAAAATGTTGTAGTATAGTTCCCTTACTCAAATTGTTTGTCCCCTTTATTGCCTTTAGTCTCTCTCTCTCTCCCCCCTCCTTCTCTCTCTCCCTCCCTCCATCCTCCTTCCCCTGTATATATGTATACAAATTTGTGTGGGGTGGTTTTTTTTGTGAGTGTGTATGAGCTAAGATGATGGGTGCTGCAAAGACTGGAATGGAAAGTAGCTTGATTCTATGAAAACTTTCTGGAAAAGGAGAGGATGGGACATTACTAGTGTGTGCTCTAGATGGCTGCTCCTCAGAAGGACAGTGATCTTCCACGGATTTGAGTGTTGGAGCAAGAAGGGATCAGCTATCATGCCTGCAGCTGTGACAGAGCCTCGTACAGGACATTGGGCTTCTTAACCTTACTTTCTAATCATTTTTGTAAATTACCTACTTACTATCTTAAGGCTATTAGAGGTCTTTGAAATTTGAAAAGCCCCCTGGTGAGTTTGCCTTCATTCTTGAATATCAGCAAAATTAACAATGCTTAAGAATTTAAAGAACTGGAAATAAACAGCAAAGAGCTAAATCTTTGATCGAAGAAATATACATGAATGAAGAGTCCAGACAAATCTGGAATATTATTACTTTTACTATAAGATTTTGGCAATAATTAGATAAATAAAAAGTCATTTGTGGTAACTAAATTGTTTTGTGTAACCTAAGCGATCACATAAATTTGAGACTTTATGACTTGGAAAATTGGAGGGAACTAAATATTCCAGGCAGAAAAAGAAAGGGAAGGGAGTAAAAGCTTACCTTTTCTTTTTGGTTACTATACAGAGATTTGTAAAGCAATTAAAAAATATTCTTACATTTGAAATACCCCTATAATTTTTTGAAGAATGAGAAATTACCAGTTACAGTGTGATCAATGTTGTTTGCTTCTATGGATAGATTATGTCCAAAAGTTTTTAATGAAGGAATGATGGATATGAAACGAATTTTGCCTGATACAGAAATATTAGAACCAAAAAGACTGGATAATAAAGTAAGTATGGATTACAAGACAGATATAAGGCAGGTAATGTGAAAACACAAATGACAAACCAAGACACCCAGATAAGGAGTTTTTGCTGGATGTACAAAAGAGTTGATTAAAACTTTGAAAATTAATGTAGAACTATAAATAACAACCCAAGTGAATGACCTGGATCGTTTTAATGGGATTTACAAACAGGAATCCTAAAGCCTCAAATAAGCCTTTGGGATGGGAAAAAGAAAAAATGGAGATAAAATTCTATGGCAACATCTGAATGAATTAAAGATCAAGGTTACTAGGAGTAAAAGGAAGGAATATAAAGTTTGTTTGTTTGATCATGTTTAGAGTTAAGGCTCTGCTAACCCTTACGGACATATTTCTAGAAGCTCTGGTAATTCTTTACAGAATTATTGTTGTCACAAGGACTGAAAAGTTAATGATTTAACAGAATAACAGAATTGGAAGGGACATTGAAGGTCTTCTAGTCCAACCCCCTGCTCAAGCAGAAGACCATGTACAATTTCAGGTGAATAGTTGTCTAATCTCTTCTTAAAAACCTCCAGTGTTGGAGTAGCCACAACTTCTGGAGGCAAGTCATTCCACTGATTTGCATACAGATAAGGGATGGGTTATTGGAAGAAGAGATATTTATAATTTTATAGGGAATGCTGTTTGTTTATACTTGTATAAAGGTTGGAAGTCACTTCTTTAAAGATTTCTTTTTCTTTATCTTACTTTCCTCTTTTTCTTTTTTCCTTATATTTTTTATTCTCTCTCTCTGCGTCTCTCACTCTCTGAGTTTAGTTTGTATCTGCATTTCTATGTAATCAAAATTGTTAATAAAAATATCCTTTTAAAAAGAGGCTGTGTAAAACTCCCAGAAGTCTTCATAATTTCCCATGTTTAGGGTGCTGAAGGATCAAGGAAGAAATAAAATTAACTTAAAAGATTAGAAAGTGCCAGGCAATAAAATAAGCTACTCTTATTTCTTTTCTGCATAGACACAACGGACACCAAAATCCTTTAATTTCTGGAAATGTTTTTCATTAAACTCTCTCCCTATAGTTTAATGTTTTTTGGAGAACTTTGTTTAGCTCACCCCAAATCATCAAGCTTGTTATTGTTGATGGTGATTATATATTAGGATTCTTCAGCAGTACCACACTGAAATTATCTTTTTTCATAGATATTTTCTACTAGGAATATTTAAAAGGATTTCAAGCCCTTTTTTTTCTGCTCAAGGATAGCACATTGAGCCCTTTACGTTCTTATATAAACAAGATATATACTAGTGATTCAGACTTAGTTCAATACTAGCATTGTCTTCCACCACTAGTTTACTTAGGAGATGTAGACACATCAAATTGTGGAAGGAAAATGTCCTGAAGAAATATCCACAATGATCTTACTTCTGCCTCATCAGGTACCTACCCATTGCTGCAGCTTTATGGTAGCACTGACTTTGTCCTTAATTTTTAATCTTCTTCATCTTGTCTTCCATTATTGAAATGATTAAATCCAGCAAACCAAAGGAAATACAAGATACAGCAATGAAATGTGGAAGGAATACTGTGTGTTAGAATCTCTCTCTCTCTCTCTCTCCCTCTCTCCCTCCCTCTCCCTCTCCCTCCCCCCCCCTCTCTCTCTCTTTTAACACAGGAGC
>JANHFT010003953.1:72421-112814 GCA_032467955.1 Pseudoxenodon macrops
AAGAAAGAAAAAATCCAGGAACACACATTATAAGAGAAAGCTAACTAAGAACAGCAGATTAAATATACCTGATGATGACAGAGAGAGAGAGAGACAGAGAGATGGTGGCTTCCAACTCGAATATTTAGCAAATATTATGCTGCAAATGAACCATGTTTTATTTTAATAGTCATATAAGACATACAGCAACAATCTATTTCAATATAAGAACCATAGGCAGTTCAGATATGATGCATTATGGTAATTTTATAGTTCACCATCCAAAGAATCAGCAAAACATAAAACATTTACCTAATTGTACCTTAAGTATGCAGAATTGTGCACTAAAGTACGGTATATATTTTTCTTTGAGTGAATTTTAATGACTATTTATTTGTTTGCTTACTTGTTTGCTTGACTTCTTCAAGCTTGATAGCTCTGGGTGGTATACATGGGAAGTTTTGCTTCTGATGAAGTGTCTCCTGATCCAGCATCTAGATTCTTCATCCGTTATAATGAGGAAGCCAAGAAGAAGAAGAAAAAACTGCAAAGTGAGAGATTTCAGGCAGGGAAAGAATTGTTTTCAAAGTCAAAATCCAGTTTCTTGAGGTAGTGTGAGATCATAAACTCTTTCAGAACAGTGACTTTTTCTGACATTCCCCTGATAAATCCTGTTCCTGAGCATTGCACCCTTGGAAAAATGTACCTGAGGCAGCTATGGTAATAAAACCTTTCTGTTACAATACATAAAATTGAATTGCAGGTATAATTTGGAGTCTTTTATCCATGAAAACCTTATTTTATAGGATAAGCACAGTTTATAAACTGTGTAAATCAATTGTGGAATAAACTGGGCCTCTGACAGCATTATTACTTTTGCACAAGTCAGTTCTAGAGAAGCCATTTAACATACGAGAAAGAAGATTATTCAACAATATACTTATTTTTTCCAATTTATTCATTTTATGATATCATTTTACAGGGCCTTTCCTTGGTCTTCCTTTTCCCTTATTAATGTTGTGCTAAAATTCTTTTCTTAATAGTAGTAGTGTGTGTATCTTTTCTCCTGTTAATTAATTTGATACAATAAAATGTTAATAAAGAAATGTCTTAGATTGCATGGAAAAAATCTCTAAAGGCAAATTGATCCAATTGATTTTGGTTACTCGACCTAAAAACACATGCTTGCAGCATATTTGCTATCTTTGGCTTAAGGAGAGTAGCCTTCCTTCCAACTTAATATATCTTTGAAACACTATTTATTTTGGTACATTACTCTATGCTTGGACAAATGTAAAGTACGATTCTGTGGAAAGAAAAAGTAACCTATATTAGTAAAACCAATGTTTGGCAATAATTTGTTAACTTGTTTATGCACCTTACATATGCATAAACAAGTTAACTAATGGTTGATATTTTCAAATAATTTTGCTGAGCAGTAGAAAGTGTTGAAATATTTTGTTACTCTCAGTTAGTGTCGAGGCCTGAAAGGCAGACAAGCTCAGAAATTTGAAATTTTGGAAATATCTTTATTGCTATCACAGTTACGTTGAATGCCTACCACAGTATTTTCCCATACAAATTATATCTTGTAGCAGCTAAGGTGATTAAAAGGAGTTATTCTTGAGTCTCTTTCTCACACTTCTCACTGGATTCAAAGATATCTTCTGGAGTGATCTTGTTTCCTTTCTTAACTGTTTTGTTGCCTCGTCTCTTCCTAAGATCCACTAGGCATTCCTTCATACAGTAGTTTGACAATATCAATGCATCTTCAGAAAACATGTTCTCTGAAAGTGATAATTTATGATGCTTCTGTTTCTATTTATTTTACAGCTGTTCTATGTAACATTTACAATGTTTAAAGTTTTACTTCTACCTGGATATTAATAGAAAGTAACATTGATTATATCCAGGTCATCAAAAGATTATTACGTTTTCACAGCTGAAATCAGAAAATGCTAGAATTCTTTTCCAGATCTCCATATATGATCACATATAGGCAAGTCATGTCTGAAATTTTGAAAGTGCTCTTAACTTTGCATATTTGTTAGAAATATACTGCTAAGCATTGATTAATTTTAATTTGGCATGAATATAATCATAACGTGTGTATAAGTGGAGAAAATATTGCATTTTTCATGGTGGTGACTCAATAATCTAGCTGCAGTATAGTATTATGATCAGGTTGGTTAAATTTAAGTTCAGGCTTAACAAATCTTCTGAATTATAATTATATATAGTATAAACATGATTAAGACTGCATTTGTAAATTTCATGCAGATATACTAGAACAGCTATTTCTCCTGAGAGTTGTAGCTCCAACAGCTGAGATTGTAGATCTTACATTATATGTCACATTCTGCTCCATTGTTACCAAGGTATTTGATTACTACACTGTGAAAATTTCAATATATTATCTCATTCAGTGCACTTGGATTTGGAGAGCTGGCTAGACTGTAGTTGTAATTGTTCTTCTTTAGCTGCATCATTGTCAGCACCTTACAGAATAAATTCAGAAGATTCAAGAAAGCTGAAAAGACTAAGCTGTATTTTTTCCATTCAAGTCTTTCACTACGTTAAGTAATAAAACTCATTAAAATTAATCAGCTTCAATTTTAGTACAGGTCTTCTCTTTATAGATGGAGTTATTCACATAAGAAACATATCTATGCAGATGCACACACTATTATATCTCCTGGGTACATTATGCACTATTGTTTTTGAGTTAAAAACAGTAAAACCTGTCTACGAACTGTAAAATGCAATATAAAATACTGTATTAAAAGAATATATTAAAGTGAGTAGAATAACTTTTGCTTATCCAAGACAACTAAATGTAGAACTGGGAGAGGAAGCCTGGTGTCTCAGATTTAATGCAAGTATGGTATCCATGTCTTGCTGTTTTAATGGATTTTAGTGCATTCAATAATGTCTTGTTAGGTGGTAACATTTAGGTGGTAACTTGGGTTATCTTGAAAGCAAAGTAGGATGGAATTAGTACTTAGATGGGAATTTATCAGAAAATATCAGAGCTGCAAATTAGGCTGTGAAGTTGTAAAAACACATCCTGGAACAAGGCAGTGGCAAACCATTTCAGCATTATTGCCAAGAAAATGACATAAATATATCCATGAAGTTGTAAGAAATAGGCCAACTCAAAGGTAATATTACTATACTTTTTATAGAGAAATAGGAAGTGTTTTGTGTTTTCAGCTGAAGATTCCAGAATCAATCAGTTAATAAGCACCAAAAACGATCTTCCAGATATCATTCCAAGACATTCCAGAATTCCAATCTTTGAAGGAGTCAATTTCAGAAGCTGCTGGTGATACAAGAGGAATTGTTCCAACCTCTAATATTGAGGACATAAGAGTGAGGCAGAATTATGCAGTACAAGTGATAATGAGTCTCAAATTACACTGAATTTCCGTGGCTCTATAAATCTATTAATCAAACTGTTTTGTACCTTTTTTCAATGTGGGGTCTTTGGTAGTTTCTGAGCTTGGTTGTTTTCTTGCTAGACTAGCATTGATGATGTTACCTAGTTTGGATACTGAAATGTCTGCTAGAAAACAGCCAAGCTCAGAGAGCACCAAGGACCCCTCATTTCAATCCTAAACTACAAATATTACCTTTATTGGTATCTTTTCTATGCTTTCTGATGAAAAGAGCAAGAATTCAGAAACAAGGGATTGTTTAGAACTTCTCCAGTTTGAGTTTTGGCATGGATATAATAAATAATATCTTATATTCCCTTGTTAACATAGAAAGGCAAAATTTTATTCTATTAATCTTGCTAGATTAGTACGTTTTGGCGAACCTTTAGCTCTCGCTGGCCCCGCCCCCACACCCCATACCCTTATTCTATGCTATCCATTTATAATTTACTTTCTGGCTGGTTGGCTGATTGGTTCTGCGCCGCCCCTGCGATTCTCACTGGAGCTGCCTGAGCTGATTAGAAGCCTGTTTGAAGCTCCGTTTTGCTCCCAAAGGGGCGCGTGCACTCACAACCAGCAAATCCTTTGTTAAAGAAAGTGCAGCCCACCTCTATCTATACCAGGGGTGTCAAACTGGTGGCCCGCGAGCCGGATGCATTGTAGGCAGGCCACATCCATTTCAGCTTGGCGATGGGAAAAACATTGCGAAACGTCACTAGACAGCAACGTGACATGGTGAGTTTGAACTGTGGTCTACTGCATTATTTAATATCTATATGAAGCCAATGGGAGATATCATATATTGCATATGTATTCTGATGTTGTTGAGCGGAAGTTGTCTTTTCCTGAAAATTCAAGATTAGACATTGTAAATATTACATATCCATGTAATCTGAGGTTATAAAAGGATGAATTTGAGAGGATGAAAGGAGAAAATTTAAGAGAAACCAAATTCAAACAAGACATATGTCAACCCGTGAAGCCTTCCCGACCTCCTCTCAAGTTGCCATAGGCAGGGGGATGGAGAATCAAGCCTTGCAGCTGTATCGAGGAGTTTGCACCTCAGTCAAAACAAAGCACATTCCAGCTGGTAAATATCAAGGCCATGTCCATGGAGATCCACAGTGGCTGGAGGGAGTGATTTCTGCAACACGCAAATTTGCTTCTTTGGTGACTGATGACACAACTTGGGAGGAGGGGGAAACAGAGTCAGAGCCGAGGCACAAATTAAGTGAGGTCAGAGTTGGCTTCACTTGGTACGTGCCAACATGACACTCCTAATAAATAACTGGATTTCTTTTCAACCTCGGCTTAAGATTCATGTTTTAATTACGGCATTGGTCAGAACCCTGACAATATATTCATTCCAGATTTTTCAGGAGTCACTTATATGCTTATATTACATAAGGCAATTTTCTTTCTTAAGGAACATTTCATAGATTTTTCATTAAGCTTGAAAAAATACATGTCTAGTAGGAGTCAAATTTAGCTGATAAACTCTTACTTTCAAATGTCCCAGACTTTCCTCCCATCCTAGTTATAGGAACAAAATAACCAAGCCAAAACTTGCTTTAATTGGGTTTAATGAAAAGAAAGTGTTTGCTCAAAATTAAGACCAGAATGTTTAAATTGAATTTTCTTTTCATATGTAAAACAGGATAGGAAGGAAGAGAATAAGATTACCTAGTTTTACTTAATTTGTCTCATCTGTGTTGATGAACAATTGATCCTGATAAGAAAAAGGGTCTGTTTTCTTGCACAAAGCAGATTTTGGTTCACCAGACTGAAATGTATTTGCAACGTGTACTTGTCCACATATGTAAACAACTACACACACACAGACACAGACACACACACACTTAGTCACTTGTAATTAAATATTTTTCAATTATTTGAAATGGAATATTATTGATGCTGGTGTCTTATCTGATTACCAAGTGATATGAATTTGTCACCATCTTAGAAATTGTAAAAAGATTATATTCCATCTGTTTGTAATTTGATGAAATATTAGGAAATTGCTCAAATGTATAAATTCATGTATAATAGAACAAGAAGCTATTCTCAAATTATCTGCACAGTTGTTTAATTGTCCAAACATATTCCGTTACTTGAACAATAATGTGAACATCTGAGCCACAGTCTATTTTGAATATCTTTTTAAAATATAAAATAGAATTAAAAACTGATGTACAGTTCCATAGAAAAAAATATGGTAAAATTTTCATAAGCTAAAATATAGTAATTTAATGTAGGTTGACAATTGTTTATTAACTGTTAGGAAATGTTTGGCAAATCATTGCATAATACGACATATACAGTGAAATGGTAATAAGCACCAAACATAGGTGAAATTCCAGTTTGGACTGAACATAGCTTTGAGAATACAAACAGCACGATTCTTTCATTGAGTGAATGAAAGGATCAAGAAGAAAGAAAAGGAAGGGTTTAAAAAAAAGGATGCATCTGGAGTTGTGATTTGTGGTAGGTAACTAGATTATCTTATGGGTAATTATTAGGATGGCTTCTGTGATGGCATCCTGAGGAATGACTGGAGATTTTTCAAGCGCTTGTGTAGCCAAAGATTTACAAGCTCAAAAACCTATTACTTGGTGACTTTTATTTGATGAATCTGCAAACTAAATACATTTCTATATGAGATGAGTTGAGCCAGCCTTCATGATAACATAATTGATTACTGTAATTACATGAGTTACTGTGGTGTGTTCTGTGTAGAGCTATCCTTATATTAACTCCACAATCTACAACAGGTAGAGAACTACTATATTTTTCAGAGTATAAGATGCACCTCCCACTTCCCAAAAGAGGGTGAAAATCTGGGTGCGCCTTATACTCCAAATGTAACCCCGCGTGTTACATTTTCGGGTGGCTCCAAGCAGTGGGGATCGTCACTTCCACTCAGATTTTGATATCTATGGCAGTGCCTTGCCTTACACCCCCTGCGCAGCACCCGCTTCACCACCGAGTCCCAACTGCTGGGCTTCCCAGGGCTGCTTGAGAAATCAGGTTCCAACAGAGACAGAAAAGGTGCAGGGGACTTGCCGGGAAGCCTGGCACCATGTCTATGAGATGGTAGTGTCCAGGAGAACTGAAGTGTTGCATCTCTATCGGGCCTTGCTGTGAGAAAGCCAGGCTTTCAACGCCTAAGGCTATAGATAGGAAGACAGGGGCATCTCAGGAGTGGAGCCTTTGGTGCCAAGTCCCTCTTCTGCCCTCATGAAAATTATATCCCACCCAGGGGTGGGTTCTAAATTTACCTTGCTGGCGGTTCGCTGCCTCCCATGCTGTGCATGCACAGTAAAAAAAAACAACACCAAAATATTCCCCTAAAAAAGGCCAAAAACAAGATGGTGACGCATGCACAGTGCCAGAAATTCTGCTGCTGCACATGCGGAGAAGAAAGAAAAAATCTGAAAAGAAAAAAAAAATTCCGGAAAAAAGGCCGAAAACAAGATGGCGACGCATGCGCAGAAGAAAAAAAATGTGAAAAAATTTTTTCCCCCAAAAAAATTCCCAAAAAAAGATGTCGCTGCCACGGAGCAACAGAACCGGCTCCGTTACGTCACCAGCGACCTACTACCTACTCGGTAGAACTGGTCCGAACCGGTAGGAACCCTTCTCTAATCCCACTTCACCTCATCCACTCCAGTTAAATGTGCTAGGGTGATAGGGTTTGTTTTAAACATAAAAAGATCTGTGATGCTCATTATCAAAATCTGAGTGGAAGTGAGAACACCGCTGATCCTGATGCTGATAGGCAGAATTATTTTTTTCTTGTTTTCCTCCCCAAAAGTGAAGGCGCATCTTATACTCCGGTGCGTTTTATACTCGGAAAAATACGGTAAGTGGCCAAGGTTTTGACAAGATGAGTTGATCAGGCACCTACTATATTATATTCTGCTCAGTTGGAAGCTGCCACTAATTAGATAGTAGGAGAGGTTAAAGGTTTATTTATTGGCATAAAAAAACCCAAATTTCTTCTGACTATGTTAGTTACTACACTGCCATCTAAATTATAAACTGGAACAGTTAGTAAAGTCGTGTTTTCTTATAATTTTGTCTTTTTAATCTTCATTTTAATTCCACTTTACATATAATATCTAACATTCTTTTATTACTCTTAAATTTTGATATAAATCATTTTGAGCTTTTCATACAAATAGTACATACAGTAAATGTTTTTAATATTTTATCTTTGTTGTTCAGTTTTATTATTGTTGAAAGCAATTCTTGGCAATTTAATTACACTGGAAAGGTAAACTTTAATATTGTTTTGCTTTAAATAAAGCAAGTTCATTTATTTACTGCAACTTCTGAATCTGTCATTCAGGATGGCATCAATTGCATTCAGTGAATTGCATGTACTTTTTGCAAATTTATGAAACTTTTTTATTTTGGCGCCTTCAAATTGGACAAAAAGACTCTGTTGAACTGGTTGCTTTTTGCCTGGGCTGAAGCTCTGCTCTCTTGCTTCTGGAATTTCAGATAGAACTTAAAAAGAAACGTAATCTTAACATTTGAGTTCTTTAATTGTTTGTTTAGCTCTGTGGTTGTAAGTGGAAATCCTTATAAACTTGTCTGAGCGTACTTGTTTTCTTGCAGACATTTCATTACCAAACTAGATAACATGTTACCTAGTTTCAGTAATGAAACATCTGCAAGAAAACAATCAAGCTCAGAGAGCACCAAAGCATGTCAACCCTGAGCAAAATGTTTCCCTTTATTAGTAACTTATAAAGTTAGAGCATGTCATGTAACACTTTGCTTTTGTCCCAAAGATGCTTTCTCAAGAGGCAACTGGACTTTCTGGTTTTTCTTTGAAGGCGTTTTGCTTCTGATCCATATTTGCATATTTCTTTTTTGAATGGGTTTCATCACTTGGAAACCTGACAAGAAGCTTCCTAGATGAGAAGCAAAACATTTTCAAAGAAAAACAAAAAAGTCCAGTTTCCTCTTGAAAAAGCACCTTGGGATAACCCTGACCTGGATGACTGAGAATCTCCATAGAAACTTTGCTTTTGATTTCCTTAATCTCTTACACCAATTTTGTCACTTTCCTAGATCGATCGGATTTGGCTCAGTATATTGCCTGGTTGGATTTCAGAAAACATTTAGAAAATAAATTAGGTATAAATTCAAGATAGTAATCTAAAAGGATCTTAGTCTTGAAAGCTCAGCATGCATTAGTTGAACAGTGATCAATGGTAGCTTGTAAATTAGGCAACATTTCTTAAATTTCAGCCATTAGTATCAATCACACATCTGGGATTATTTTCCAGATGGAGAAAATTTCTCTCTTCTATTTTCATAATGGAAATTTTATAGAATAATAAAAGTTTTGCCTTCTTCAATAACTATGTATGATCTCTTTGATGAACCTTTTTTTGCCCACTATGAGTTATTGCTAAATCCAAAAGACCACAGAGATCAGATTTCTTACTCATCTGAAAAGCTACAGTAGTAAGGTTCTGTTATGCTTTTTCAGGCTTCCCTCCCCCTTGTCAATGATATTTTGACTTACTCCCATTTTTCTGAAAGAACATAATGAAAATATTGTTTGAGAATAATATTCTGCTGTAGTTTTAAAACGCCACACCTGCAGACTTGTCAGCTGATTTATGGGCAGATGGATGATACATTCAGATGCACTTACATGACCAAAGATCTGGGAAAAGGACACAAGTAAAATTCTAAGATACTAATTGTGCTCAAAGTTATATTTTTGCTTTATTTTTCCAGCAATGTAATAGTATCTGCAGATAAACAGATGTTTGATTTAGGAGCACTTGATAAGATTTAACCTTAAACAAATATTTGTGTACATCCTTGAGAGGTTTCAAGTGCTGAGAACATTAGAATGACAACAATTTAGTACATTAAATCAAAGTGACTCTCATTCAATTACTATCTTGGATAGTGACCCTTGAGTAGAATTTCCTTCAAACAGAAGCATAATTTGATGAAACATGTATGAGAATTGAAGCACATATTGTTCTGGATAAAAATTTACATTGACAAGAGTATGATATATTTCCAATAGTGTGGATGTAATTATCTGCGTCTAAACAGGATGAAATTTATTGGGATGTTGTACATGATTTTAAATAAATATCAAATAGTATTTCTCATTCATCAGCATTCAAGGAATTTTTTTTTCAGCAAAGAAATCAGAAAAATTAATTGTAAATGCATCATGCCTAGCTACAATTGATTTGTTTTATCTTTAGTATTGTTCAAAGCTAACTGTGGTCTTTGGCATAGCATTAGATACATTTAATCATTGTAGTTTAATTATCGTTAATCCATAGTGTGAATATAGCATATATGTTGTACTTCTGAAACTTATAGGTCACCTATAAAGACAATCAAGAGTTCCCAAATCCCTAATGCTTGAAGACATTTCTTTTCTGGATTTTCAAACTAGGCTCTGCAATGTAGGTCATTTAGCATTGTCATTCCTACTAAAGTTTACACAATAACAATCAGATAAGAGAGGAATGCAAAACGAGTCATTATCTGTCTTCTGGTATAAGTATGTACCTTGGTTTCCAATTTTGGTTTTGCTTCCTAGTTTCACTAACCCACTATAATTATTGGAAACTTGTACAATCACATCTACTCATCTCATCCTTATAGATTGTTACTGAGATATTTTAACGTTACTTGTCCTGTCCTAACAACTGGCTACTTAACCACTGTTTAAAGTTATGCTTTAAAGGATGCTTTACAGGTCTCCAACCTTGGCAACTTTAAGACTTGTGGCCTTCAACTCCCAGAATTCCTCAGCCAGTGCTGAATTGAAGTCTTAAAGTTGCCAAGATTGGAGATCCCTGCTGTAAAGCACTGCCAACCATTGTAAAACAACATGTCCCACCCCCGTCACATGACTGGATTTCAGACACTTGGCAACTGACTCGGATTTCTGATATCCTGCAGTCACGTGATCATGATTTGCAATGTTGTTTTTTTGCCACTTTCCAGCATAAAATGAAAAAAACACCCCACCCCAACTCATTGAATATGCTGGTTTTGCTTAACAACCACATGGTTTTGCTTAAGGACTCTACTAATACATTTTATTACCGATGTAAAAATAATAATAAATTGGAGTCCAGCCACATAGTGATCCAGTTAAAAACTACCCTGACTTACAACCAAAAGTATGAATTCAATTGTGGTTGTAAATCGAGGATTGTTTGCATAATTTTCAGAAATCATCAGAAACATCTGGCCAGATAAGAATAGATTTTCACCCCCCCCATTTCTGTATTTTTTTAAAATTGTAAGCATACATTTGGAATAAATGATGTGGTTTTTTCCCCCTACAATAGTACTATGATATAATTAGCATTCCCCTAGGAAGATGCTATTGTGCTGTATGTCATTTGACTTGGCAGGGTTGATTTTGCCATAATAAGTCAGACAAGATACTGTATTGCTATAAAAAAGGAAGATAGAGCACAAAAGGATCACTCTCAGGAACCCTCTCTTTTGCTTTCCTATGTCATCTGGATGTCTTGGCAGTCAACGCAGATAATCCAAATGCAAGTGCACCCAGCACTGAATGAAAATCACTTTACTACCATAATCTATCTTCCAATTTCTGAAAGACTTTCTCTACTATGAAAGATAATTCTTTTCTCTCTCTCCAAAACTAAATTCCATGGGCGATTTAGGATATTTATGAGTTGGTTACACATTTTATCTCTCATGGTTACACATTTTGGCATTCTTGGTTATCTGCACTTCCAGATTTGATGTGGTATTTCCTTAGTTTTTTCCTAACCTAATTTAAGCATGGGTAGCTAAGAAAGCTGCAAACTCCTGGGAAGATATAGATTGAACAATAATAGGCAGACATTCATAAACAGCCCACATAACCAAATGAGTACCACATTCCACCCATGAAAAGTTCATCCCGACCCCAGAACAAAAGAGCATTGTATATTCTTTCAAACATAAGGAAACTGGTTGAAAAAAATATAAATAGAAATTAACATTACCGTTAAATGCAAATGTAAATTTCAGTGATTAAAAAAAGAACAGCTATATTTCCAGTAGTTGATAAGATATATAGGAATGAAGATGAATCTATCCACTTCAAACAATCATTTTATTTAAAGTTCTCGACATGGGGGGGAGATGTCTTTAATGTAGGAGGGAAATAAAAAGAGGGTGAAGAAACTTTTTAGAATTACCATCTTAAGCTGGTTTTATTTTATTCCATTCACCAGAGCTATCAACACCAGAACAATAAATTTGAATTGTATGCAGTTTGTGCCAGAGTTAATATTACAATTTCTTCAGTGACAATTTTACTCTGACTTCATTTTGCCTGACATCTTCTTAGTCTGGAAAAGAAAAACTATACCAAATGAATAAATGCAACATGTGCAGTAAAGGCTGGTTATTATGCTAAAGGATTTGACACTTTTTATTTAGGTAGGAACAAGTAGAGAAATGAGATGTGGAAATCGATGTCATTAAGTATTTGATGTAATTTGAGAAGATTCTCAGGTGGCTTTCATTTCCTAAGAATGCATGTGAATATGTTTAGAAATTATAAAGAAAAGGACAGTTTTACGTACTTAATCTCTGAGCTGTTCAGGAAAAGATGAAAAGATTGTTTTTAAAACTGACATATGGACACTGATTCAAATAATCAGATGATCAAATACTGATAGCTAAATAACCCAGCTTGAAAAAAAAATTGGTATCTGCTTCTCTACTGTTTTCAAGGAGATTACAATTTCAGCATAGAAAACTTAGAAAAGAATTTCTACTTTAAGTATTATCGTTTGTCTTCTCAAGAGCACTCCTTCTCCTTCTATGGAATATGTAGTTAAACTACAGCTTGTGAGGGAATATAACTGAAGGTAGAGCATCTTTTTTGACTGCAGAAGATCCCATATTTAATTCATGATATCTCGTGGTCGGATATGTTCCTTTCTGAAAGTTCTTAGCACCAATTAGCATGAACAACATTGCATGAAATGGATGGATAAATAGATTTTGTTTATAGCGACATTCCAAATTTTGGTGTTGGAAACATTAAGTAGAAAAGACTGAGTCTTTTCCCCTCTTCATTTTGATGTGCTGTTGATAGATGTGATAAATCTATATCTCCATCATCTCTCTCTCATAAATATATACATGTAGCTATATAGTCAGTCAGTCAGTCAGTCAGTCAGTCAGTCTGTCTGTCTGTCTGTCTGTCTACAGCAGGGGTGTCAAACTGGATTTCTTTGAGGTTAGGATCAGCATTGTAGTTCTCCTCCACTGGCCGGCGGAGAGGAGGGGGGGAAACGGGATGGATGCCTCCTGCAGTACCCTGCTGGCCAAAATGGGGTGCAGGGGATTACATTTGCCCCCCTCTGGCCCATTTTCAGCCTGAAAAGTCTTCTGCAGCACTTTACTGGCTAAAATGGGCCACACCTCATTTTCACCCTTCCTGGCTTCCTGCAGCACTCTGCTGGCCGAAAACGGGCCACGCGGAGGCCCCACAGAAGCCCATTTTCAGCTTCCCTGAAAACATATGCATACAATACATGTATACGTATATGGGGGAGGGGGCAGGTCCACATGTATGCCTTCTCCAAAGTATGTCTATTGACTTCAGTGGAACTATATCCTTGGTAAATCAACATTGCAGTATAAATTACTTTAATAAAGTTTATAATAATTGATATATTGCATCAGTAGAACAATAACTTTTTAAAGCAAAGGTAATATCATGCCAGCAATACTGCAAAACAATAACTTATGCTTTCTACCCACAATCTTCTCAAACCAAAATCAGTTTGTTTGCAGTTTTGCAAAAGGCTGTCTAAGAAATGGAGGTACAGGGTTGCTTATTTGATCCAGGGGTGGGTTCTAACTTACCTCACCACTGGTTTGCTGCCTCTCATGTCATGTGGGCGCACCCCATGGGCGTGGGCATGTGCATGCGCAGTAGAAAAAAACCCCCCAAAAAGGCTGAAAACAAGATTGCGACGTATGCGCAGTGTTGGAAACTCGGCTTCTGCGCAGAACCCCTTCCCAAAATTCCCCCCCCCAAAAAAAATTCAAAAAAAAGATGGCGGCGCCCATGGAGCAGAACCAGCTCCGTGATGTCACCAGAGTCCTACTACCTGTTTGGTAGAACTGGTCCGAAGCGGGAGGAGCCCACCTCTGATTTGATCACATGTAAAGGAAATATATTAATCTAAGCAAAAGGCATTAGAGATTAAGCATATGTTAAGCCACATTTTAAAATGTGAAAGCAATATTAGACGTCCAATTCTAGACCAACATCTGATCTGGCAAGAGAAGCATGTTATAGGTCCATTAAAGAAAGCATTTTGCTCTTCCTGTGTCTACCCTGCGGAACATCATCTTCCCAAATTGGCCCTGACTCGGTTTGCCTTTCAAAAGGTCCGGAAGTCATGGCTATGATCCCAGACCTGGAAATGGAGTATCTGTTGGAGCCTGCTAGTTAGCTTTATTGAAATATTTTTATGGCAATTGTAATGATGGGGTTATATGGTTTTGTTTATATCTCAATGCGCATTGTATTTTTGTGGGTGTCAGAATCACTTGTTTGAGTGGGCAGCCACATAAATAAAATAAAAATGTAAAAATGCTTCAGTGTTAGATTTGATTTAAACAGGTTTTTTTTTTAAAGAGAGCAAAGCCAAGGTCTTAACTCAACTATTTCAAAGCTCTAGTAAATAGAGGCATGGAAATGAATGAGAGAATATTCCTCTATAAAGTATCCAATACCTGTGAAAGTTATCCTGCAACAAGCTAGAATGCTATAGGCCCGTGATGGCGAACCTTGGGCACACGTGCCACAGCTGGCATGCAGAGCCCTCTTTGTGGGCATATGACCTGTCGCCCAGCTCAGCTCCACCACGCATATGTGTGTGTGCTTCCCACTGGCCAGCTGATTTTTGGGATGTGTGTGGGAGAGCACATGCTGATGATGCCGGCCATACAGGGTCATGGGTACATGCACAGGGCGGGGACCCATTTTTGGTCCCAGGAGGCTGCAGGGGGGACTACTAGGCCCAAAATGGGGTGGTGAGGTACCACGTCCCCCCATGGCCTGTTTTTGTTCCCAGGAGGCTGCAGGGAGGCCTACAAGGAGGAGCTTGGGGGGTCACATGCACGGGGTGAGGGAGCATGGGGGGGTTACATGCGCATGCACAGGTGTGGGTGGAGAGCATAGTGGGGGGAGTCATTCATGCATGTGCAGGCCCCCAGCCTTGCATTATGGGTGCCTGCATGCATGCACGGTGTTGCGTGCGCGCGCTTTTGGCATATGACGAGAAAAAGGTTAGCCATCACTGCTATAGGCCAAATAGAGAAAAATATTCATGACGTAATATATTATAATAATAGAAGGCACACTTTGAAAACTGAACAGAGAAGTCATTCTGAAGGAGAATAGGCTTGACAGACAGTAACATCATCCCTATCCGCTCTCCAGAAACAATCCCTCCTAAGTCTTTTACTCTACATTAGTCTCCTTTGCCTAGTTGTGAGTATGAGATTTTACTTTGGAAACTTATTCCCTGTAATACTGTAAAGAGTAACATAATATACAATGTAAATTCTTCTAAACCTACAAGGAATGCTCTTTGGAATTTATTGATATGGTTCAGTTCCATTTAGGCTAACCAATAAATCACCAACACGTAATCAGTAGGTTTTAACTACAGGTGGTCAGTAGAAATAGAGAGGAAATTCATTTAAAACACATTATCATGTAACCTTATTCAGTTTGTATTTCTCAAAGCAATATGTAAATTAGAGTACAGATAGGTATTCTATGGATATTTTCAATTTTTGTGGTGTGGTCTCAAAGACTGAGAAATGGATGTATCAGGGGAAACGAAATAAATCCCATTGTAATGTGGAGAATTGTTTGCATAAAAATGTTGCCTATATTACGAAACATTTATTCAGAAAAGAGCAAGGGGCAAAATATACTAAAATGTTTTTGCAAATAAATTTGGAAATCAATTTGGAAATCAATGCAGAATGGAATAGATAAGAAAAATAAGAAATAAAATAATAGCTGATAACCTATTCCTTGTAACAGGTCTTGGAAAGATTCCCAGCTAGGAAAATTTCCTTGTTATTGTTTATCTAGCAGTCGGTGAGAATATGTGATACAAACTCTGCTGCAGGGAAGAATTATGTACAATGCGTTCTAATAGATAAAATCCAATAACATGTATTTATCTTTATCAATCTTAGTCCGCAAGAACGAACCATGTAATTAATAACAGATACCCTAAGATCTGCATAAATGCATTACACAGATTGTGTTGGGATAATATATCTTAGGAATCAGTGCTAAAGATATTTCTCTGTGGGGAGGCAAGTCTTTTAATGACCTCAATATGTAACTTTAATTATACACAAGTAAATATAATTTAAGTGTCCACAATATAACAACGACTTATTCATCTCTTGGAAGTAATCCTTGGTTGGTAGTTCATTGAACGGAATGAGATTAGCACCTCACAGCCTTGTTTTTATGCTCTCAAACGACACACTGTGTTCATCTGTTAGTCTGTATGCGAAGAAGTATGCTTAAATCCAGCCAGCCTTTTTTGTATGCTTCCAACTGTTGTGACATCTGTGCATATAAAGCTAGCATTTCAATCTTCCCATAGCAATTTAGTGTTAATCATTGCTTCAGTGTATTGCAGGGAAATTAACTCTCGTTAAACTTCGTATTTTTTTAAAACAATGAAAAGCTTTGAATCAGCCGGGTATGTTTATTAAGATTTGGAGAAATGCATATAAGAAAGAAACCAATGTCGGTTTCAAATTATTCAATTTTTCTATGTGGCTGGGTTTCTTTTGGAGGAGGAGGAGGAAAAGTGAAATTTACTGTAATCAGAAAGGATGTCATTTAAAATATCAATTACACTGATTACTGTGTTTGTGTTGGGTATTCATCCTAGAGACCTGTTTTGTGCATTAAAGACAGTGAAAAGTATTTTTGAATGTATAGTGGCATTTTTTTGTGGATTAAGTCAAGTTGCCTATAGATTTGCACTGCTGTTTACAGTGTTCAGAAAAACAAGAACAAGATACAACTTTTGTGTGTATTTGTTTTTAATTAACAATAAAGGAGAAAATTTGTAGCTGAGGGTTGAACAGTGGGGACCTTGGGGCTGTCTGAGATTGGTTGGGTTTTTTTTTGCAGACATTTCATTAACCAGCTAGGTAACATCCTCAGTACATTTGTAATGAAACATCTGCAAGGAAGTTTTGTAAGCAAGCAGTAGATGCTCCAACAAATTGAAGTTGAATCTTCAGCAGGAGAAAAAAAAAGTGTAGATCTCTCTGCCATGCAAAGAGATGAATTGATCCTTAGAAAAGAAGCATTCCTTTCTAAGTACAGCAGGAATCATCAATCTTAAATGAAAAATAGAATGGCAAAATATAAAGTAAAAATTTGCACTATTTTTCCCCAATGGTCATTGTTTTGGTGATAGGCAAAATGTAATGGACTTAGGGCTTTACATGCCCTAAGGATACATCAGAGACCTATCCCACAACAAGAGGATCATAGTAATAAAAGGTAAAGGTAAACTCACACATATGTGCTAGCCATTCCCGACTCTAGGGGGTGGTGCTCATCTCCTTTTCAATGTGGAAGGGCCAGCGCTGTCCGAAGATGTCTCCATGGTCATGTGGCTGGCATGACTAAATGCCAAAAGCACATGGAACACTGATAACTTCCCACCAAAGGTGATCCCTATTTTCTTGCATTTTTAACATACTTTCGAACTGCTAGGTTGGCAGAAGCTGGGACAAGTAACAGGAGCTCACTCCGTTACGCAGCGCTAGGGATTCGAACTGCTGAACTTCCGACCTTTCTGATCGACAAGCTCAGCATCTTACCCACTGAGCCACCATATTCCTCTTCATAGTAATAGTCAGTGCATATTCTCCCACAGTTGCCTGTCAGCAGTTGAGAGGATAAACAAGTTAGCTTCATTAAATGCTGCAGGAACACTATTGGGTCTTGCTCAACTCAGCAACTAGAAAGATTCTATAGACTGTCTTGGGTATCCCGCAGCAGGGAAATACTGGCTGACCATGGATTTAAAAATAACAGTATTCTTTTTGGCAGTTTGGAAAATTGCCTGGCAAAGAATAACAGCATGGTTAAAATGACTGAGAAAGCATTCAGAAATGAAAAAGATTCATTTAAAGAAAAGTGTAACAAATGGTAAAGAAGAAGGATGGAAATATGGTGGGAGATCTGTTTTGTTTTATTTTTTGTTCGGATGAAGAATCTGTTAGATATCCTAGGTCTTCCCAATAATTGGAATAAGCTAGAAAAACTGGAGAGTTTTTCAGCCCAAGAGAGGTTATTAGTTTAATAGTGAAAGGCCACAGGTGATATTTTGAGAACTGAAGGGTACACAGTGCCACATGTATTGACATGTCTAGGGTGAGATTTTGAATTTTTTAAAAAATAAATAAATTATGATTTGCCAGTTTTTATGTGTCTTCCATCAAAATATGGCAGGAAAGAGCTATCAAATTTAGAGCAATTATAACCAGTGACAACAGAAAGAACCTCTGGGACCAAATAAGGCTGGATAGCAAACATAGTGTATTACTCTTCCACAAAACCACACAAAGTTTGTTTTGTAGGCCTTAACTATGGCTTGGGAAACTGACAAAATTAGTAAAGAGAAATATAACCATGGCAGAAGAGGCAATAGTAAAGCACAATCCTCTCTAATTAGAGAAACATAATTGTCAGACGTGGTCAATGCATGTGTGGTTGTGTGCGTCTACTATATTACTATAAATGTCAGGAATATTTGATTCATTTTAATCTATTCAAAAGGGATATATAAATTAGTCCAATTCAAATAAAGAAATACATCAAGGTCTTCATAAACACGAAACATCCATTATTGCTTCAAGTATGGCTGACTGAGGAAAATCAACATTGAGTGATTACCAACAGGATTCAGGCTGGACAGGACATTTAAGTGATAAATCGCAAGAAATTTTTGGCAAGTACTATCTGGAGCGCTTTTGCTTTCAGAACAGTTTCTGGGCTTTGATATACTGCTGTCACATGCTATATGGAATTTACAGTGACAAGTAGCCTAGGACCATTAAAAACAACAACTTAAATAAACTTCATTGCAAGTGCAACATCATCTTTCAACATCTTTTGTGACTGAGTGTGAATTAATCTTGAAGCATGTGAAACTGTGAAGAGAAACAGAGTAGTGCACTTTGAATTCTATGTCAGGGACTCCAACTGTGCTCAAAGATGATTTCCTTTCCATTTGCATCAGATTGATCATTATAATCGAGGAGAAACTTTGTGACCCCCAAATGGAGTCTTAGGAGCGTAGGCTGTGCATTCAGAGCTGAGTTCTGAATCTTCTTATTGCCAGTTTGGTCAGGGTCGTGCCTTGAGTGCATGTGCAAAGTGTACGAACGCGCGTACGTGGCAATCAAAATTTACCAAAATCCAAAATGGCGGCACCCACGGAGACACTGAAGGAACCGTCTCCATGATGTCATCATGGTGTTATTACCTACTCTATAGAACTGGATAGAATCGGTAGGAACCCACCTCTGTGTGTATTTCTACCTTCTATAAAACTGTCCTAATGTCCAACAGTGGTTGGAGGTAAACCAGAAGTTGAACTATATCCAAGGCAGGAATCAAATTCCTTAAAGTGATAAATAAAACTGTCGCAGACGCTAACTATTTAGACCGGGGATTTCCAAGACTTGTGGACTTCAATTCCCAGAGGAATTCTTAAAGTTGCCAAGGTTGGAGATTCCTGATTTAAATTGTCACTTCTTCCTGTATAGGTCTCCCTGCACTCTTTATTCACCAATGAATTTTTCAACAAATCCTCTTGTGGATTCATCTGACATAGCCATTGAATTTTATTTGTTTTAAAGCTATATCGTTTTGTGGGACACATAGTCACTGTAGTTGATGTAAGTCCATTCCTTATAAAATATTAGAAAGGACCAAAAACATATCCACTTCTTTGAATTCTGGTGTTTAAATATTAAGAAGTTACTGTTTGAGTTTCTCGTTATTTTAATGACATTTCTCTGATTGCTTTATTGTATTTTTGTAAGCTATAGGCAGCCATTAAAGGTTAGCAGATTGATTGTATAGTTATAAATAAATAAATAACCTTCAAATTGATTAGAAAGCTTTTTGCTTCGCAGAAATCCAATACATTCCCAATGAGAGCTTAAAAAAAAGAAAGCAAAAAGCTTCTATTGGTGCAGGGAAGAGGTTAAAATTTAAATTATTTAACAACTATCTAATAACAAATTAATACATGTGCAAAGGTTTTCAAGTAAAACAAGTTCCTGAATGTATGTATCAGATTTTAATTTGATTTTCTTCTTTCGTCTAAGCCAGGGGTGTCAAATTCTATTTCATTGAGGGCCACATCAGGGTTGTGTTTGACCTCGGGGAGTGGGTGGGGCAGCTCGACATCACTCATGTGATCAAATGCCACTTTTGCTAGTAGTTTGTTTTGCTAGCATGACAGCCTCCTTTAGCACTCTGCCAGCAAAAATGGAGCTCATGAGGGAGCCAGAGGCCGTCACAGCCAAAAACAGAGCCCAGAAGGGCTACCTGTGGCCCTCCCAAGCTCTATTTTTGCTGGCAGAGGACCAAGGGCCAGTCCTTTGCTGTTTCCAGGGTGGTCCTTGGGCTAGATTTAAGCATCCTGAAGCCCGGATACAGTCCACGGGCCATGAGTTTGATACCCCTGATCTGAGCCAAATAATTAGCTGTTAAATATGTTTCAGACTGACCAGGTACCAAGATCCTTTAATGTTTCCTTCCAAAATGTTGATTAGTAAAATTTGATGGCTAGTTTCACGGAAGCAAAGGTTCTCCAGTCCTTTCTCAAGAACACAAAATTGTTAATTTTAATGCTCAAGAAAGTTTCATGTTGAAACAGTCAGGTAGGTGGAATTTCCATATGGTGCTTTCCCTTGGGATGCAATCAATGCATAGGCGCTCATAAGAGAAAGAGGCCACTGTAGAGATACAAATACAGTAAAAGACCATTTCAGAAGCAAATTTTGTTCCACTCAGTTGAAGCACAGGTAATAAAAAAAGTGGCAGAAAATTTTCTCTGCCCTTCACAAGTATCAAATTTAGAATTCAGTTCTGCAGAAAAGTGAATGGCATAATGAAAATAAGAGTCCCCAAATAAATAGAAAATGAGTTTGGTTATTTTAGCTCTTCTTTTGATCTGCTGGTTGGAAGCACTTTCCGATGATGAAGTTTTCTGCAAACTTTCCAGCCTCTTTCCTCAGATGTTCTTAAGCTATCATTAATTTTCTTCGTTTTTTTTTACTGTGTCTTTTACTGCAGAAAACGAACCTTTCTTGCATTTAAAATATCCAGGTAGAATGTGCTTATGGATGGTGGGTAATTTAATGAGCATCTGTTTAATCTAGTCAGGTTTTTAAAACTGAGAAGCTGGATTTTAAGTGATGGGAAGTATTAGACCAGTTCTCCCTTGCTGTGAAAAAAGCAACTGTTAAACATTTATCAATAGATTTTCTTGCAGAGAGGATTCTGACAGCTCAAGCTGTCCTTAGTTGCGGTTATCTTCTTCCTAGTCTATCACTATATTGCACAAACTGATAAAATTCACTTCCATTGCAGGTGCCCTAAGTGTATAATAACTAATTACCTTCGAAACTCGGTTGATCTAAAATGTGAATTTATATTTATCAACATAAATATTGCTTCTATTTTCCTTCATTCATACTTCAACTTCTGGATAAAATCTATTTTCAACATCTCTTTTTTAAAAACAAAGGTAGTTTTTAATGATTCCGTATGCCTTCATTTGCTACATAAAACATTTCCCCAACTTTTGGGAGTATTACATGGCACTACAGGAGTTTATGCACCGTGCAAATAAAATACCTGTTATCTAAACTTACTCTTATTTTAATGCAAATGAAAGATGAACTAAATGCATGGCCTACTGTTCCTTTCAGCATTTGAAGTAAAAGACATGGGATTAAATTGAATGTAATGCCAAAATTTAGTTTGTATTTTAATAGTTCTTCCCATTTTATCCAAGTAAATATATAGGACAGTGATGGTGAACCTTTTTTTGCTCAGGTGCCAAAGGATCGCATATGTGCCCACACCCATAATGCAATGCTCCCCCACGCACAACCTCCTCCACGCTTCCCCCACTGCACATGCACGCAGGCCTCACTGAAGCCTCCGGACTTCTGGTAGGCCTGTTGGGCTGTTTTTTGCCCTCCCCAGGCTTCAGGAAAGTCTCCGGAGTCTGTGGATGGTGAAAAACAGGCCAAACGGGCCTACTTTTTTTTTTTTTAGAAAAGGTACATTTAGTTATCCAGACATTCAAGTTTATCTCCAGGTATTTATTTTAGCTTAAATTATTTGTAGGAATTCAACCCTTTTTAGAATTCACCTTGAAAGCTTTTATGTCACACCATAAAATTCTGGCCTATATTGGGAAATTTCAGATAAATTTCAGTGTTCTGAATTTAATGCTTTTAGTTTAAAAATAACTAATAAACAGCAACTGGTGAGTTAATAGAGGGTGCACAGCATTATTACTGCTGAGTTCTTGCGTAAAAAATGGAAGAAAATGCATATAGACCAAACACAATTAACTTTTATAAATCTGTTGTAAAGAGGGCTAAAAAAACTCCACTCAAGAAATATGGTGTGTTTTTTCAAAACTCCTTCCATTGGATAGACCAAAATGTTATACTAACATACCGCATCCCCAACCTACAAAAGATTTCATTTGCAGAATATTGTTCTAATGCCTTGTAGAAATCAAGCCAAACTTTGTTCTCAATTATTAAAGTCTTTGCAGGGATCAGTCCCGGTCCTTAAACTGGTAACCTACTTTTATGAGGAATTGAAGGAAGCAATGAAATTGGAATGAAGTGGTGGACAAACTAAAATAATGAGCTTTTTTTTTTTGTGAGCCAGTATAATGTTGCCTTTAAGCCTCAATTTCTTTTGATCTTAAAATGGGTTAATACACAGAAAAAAATATTTCTGGTATATTGGCATTTCAGAGAATGTTTAATAAGTGTTGGATATAATAATCACCTTCTGCTGAAAATGCAATTCACAAGTTGGAATGTTAATTCGTATGGCCTGGATGTGTCCTATTTTTGCCATACTTTGAGCTGAAATCCAAAGATACACGTTGATCAAGCCTGGTAAAGAATGTGTAAAGTGACTTGATTATACCCTCAGTATTGGTAATTCATCAAAGCATGGGAAAGTGGTAATTTTTTTTGTGAATGATCAAAAAATTAAGCTTTATTATATGGATGGATGTATATCTGATTAGAACTGATTTGAGCTAATTAGAACTAATTTGACCTGGAGAGATTCCATTTTTAACTTTAGATATTGTTAAGCGTCTCCGTTCAAAAGCGGTACGGGTAGTCCTTGAGTTACGATTACAATTGAGCCCCAAATTTATGTTGCTAAGTGAAACATTTGTTAAGTGAGTTTTGATCCATTTTACAACCTTTCTCTGAAATGCCAATAAACCAGAAATATTTTTTTCTATGTATTAACCCATTTTAAGATCAAAAGAAATTGAGGCTTTAAGGCAAGCATTTGTTAAGTTGGTAACATGGTTGTTAAGTGAATCTGGATTCCTCATTGGCTTTGCTTGTCAGAAGGTTGCAAAAGCTGATCACATGACCCCAGGACACCGTCATAAATATGAACCAGTTGACAAGCATCTGAATTTTGATCAAGTGACCATGGGGATGCTGCAACAGTCGTAAGTGTGAAAAACAGGCATAAGTCACTTTTTTTCAATGCCGTTGTAACTTTGAACGGTCACCAAATGAACTGTTGTAAGTCAAGGATTACCTGTATAGATTTTAGGGTTCTTCCTGGACGCACAGTTACTGTTGTGGTGGCAGCTGTGCCCAAAAGGGCCTTTGGCTATCTGGTGTGCTAGTTATGCCCTTTCATAGATCAAGAGGCTCTTCAGATTCATTCCTACTGATTTCATGGCTCACTTACTGTGATATACCCGACACAAGCCTGCCCTTGAAGACCTTTTATAGGTAAAAGGGTCCCCTTGCACATATGTGCTAGTCATTCCCAACTGTAGGGGGTGGTGTTTCAAAGCCAAAGAGCCAGCGCTGTCCGAAGACGTCTCCATGTTCATGTGGCCGGCATGACTAAATGCCAAAGGCGCACAGAATGCTGTTACTTTCCCACCAAAGGCGAAGGCCATTTAGAAAGTCCTAAATGCAATGATGAGAACAGAGATGGTGTGCTTAGGTGTGCTCATACAACACCTCTACTTTGCAAGCTGCATTGGTTGCCAGTTTGCTTTTGGATATGGTTTAAAGTACCTATAAAGGCCTAGAACAGGAGTGTCAAACTCAAGGCCTGGGGGCCACCCTGGAAGCCGCAGTGCTTCTACCAGTGAAAACGAAGCTGAGGAGGGCCGCATGCAGCCCTCCCAAGCTCCATTTTTGAACCATTTTCCAGGGTTGCAAGAGACTGTGGCAGCCAAAACTGAAGCTTTGGAACCGGTTTTCACTGGCAGAGTGCTTGGACCACCACAGGCACCCCCCAACATGAGTGACATCAAGCTGGCCATGCCCACCCTGGCCCCCGAAGGGCAAACACAATCCTGGTGTAGCCCTCAATGAAATCTAGTTTGACACCCCTGGCCTAGAAGATATAGAGCAAAGGTGTCAAATTGGCCGCCCATGGGCCGGATGCATCACAAAAGGCCACACCCACCCCAGCTCTGTGGCAGAAACCTCGCAAAATGTCACTTGAAAGCAATGTGACACTGTGAGTTTGACACCCAAGTATGGTTACTTGGGGGATTGCCTATTTCCCATTTTGTCTGTCTGACTGATTCAATCCAATGTGGTTTAGAATAGAATAGAATAACAGAGTTAGAAGAGATCTTGGAGGTCTTCTAGTCCAACCCCCTGCCTAGGAAACCCTACACCACTTCAGATAAGTGGTTATCTAACATCTTCTTAAAAACTTCCAGTGTTGGTTGGTGCAGTCTGTGTTCCTTTGACTGCTATGCATTTCTTGGGGCCTGTCCTCTGAAATGAAATTCTGCCAGAAATCTAGGGGGATTACACCGCAATAGCATTCTGAAAAATCTTAAAAGACCTGTCTCATCTCACAAGCTCTGAATTGGAGTGGTTGGTGCTCGCTGGTGAGTGTGTGATGTATGATAGTATATTGGTTATCATATGTTTATGTTGTGAGGTGCCCACAATATAATGGCAGTGTCTATTTAAAATTGAAATTATACTGTTCATTTGTTTTAATGAATTGCTTGTATGTGTTGTCTCCATCGTTTCAATTTAGTTCCCTCCTTCCTTTTCCTTTATTTGAAAAGTTCATATTGCATTATTTTGTTAATCCAATGTAAATTTTACTATTGTTATTTAATTTAATACGACAGAAGTAGAATTCAAAAGTAAGAAACATTTTATTACAAGAGTGAGCAATTTATTTAAGGCTAAGTGCTGCAAGTTAGCCAGCCAAAACAACCGAGGGCCACAGCGGGCTATCTGTGATATGATAAACTGTTTGACTTTTTTGCTGTTTAATTTGATAGGCCCCTTCTCCAATTTTGATCCATTAGGTACTCTGTCTCCCCTATGGCATATCTAACTAATCTTGAACTACTTAGCTACTAGAAGGCTGTTACTCTGGCAGATGTCTGCTCAGCTGTCGTTGAAGGCCAACACAGGAAGATTCCCTACTGGAGAGACAATGTTCCTGTGACTCTGGACTCATAGAAACAACAGATTATGTGATTTTCCAGCGCTCATATTATAGAGACACCTTACTAGCCTCCTCTTACTAATACTGCATAAATATCCAGGGTACACGGAACAATTCCACACCTCCTTGCAGCTTTCAGAACCTTGATACAATATGTAATGCTGCCAGGTTCTGCACTGCAACTCTTAAAATTCATCGGATGATGACTTGTGCCATAAAGTAGAGTTAATGAGCAAATCTTAAAGATTAACAGAGTTGGAAGGGACCTTGTAGACATCTAGTTTGTCATTCCAGAATGTTCTGTCATTTGGTAGGTATAGTTTTCCATACAGTATCCTTCATGCTCCCCTTATACCCAGCTATACCCCTATTTTTACATTCTTTTAGGAAGGACCTTATTTTATGTAGTTTTCTTTTTGTTTTTTAGCATTTTATAATTATTATATTTTTATTCTGATGTATTTTCTATGCTTTTTAATTTACTATACTCCTCCCTCCTTATGCTGGTCTTTCACTATAATAAAGATTTGATGATGAATCACCCATATCTTTTCAGACCCCAAATTTAAATAGTTATAATTTCAATTGTAAACTGCTATTTTTTTATAGTAGAATTGCACCTGGTTTTGAATATCAATATGACAAACAAATAATGGAGCAATGGTTAAAGGTGCAAATAAAGTAGGTTTCATGTTCTTATTTTATTGTTTTTTGAGTTTAATAAAAGGCAAATGTGTGCTGGGACATTAAAATATTTTGTCCCAAACTCCAGTGACAACCCACATCAAATCATGGGTGAACTTTTTGAAATGGTGACCTTCAGAAATACAAAATTAAAGAATGTTTCTATTTGTTTTCCATTGTCTGGAAAACACATTGGTGCAAAATCTGGGAATCAGTAAGAGATACAGTTTCTCTGAAAGATGCCATTGATACTTTTTCAGTTTTGATGGGCCTTGATTAAATAAAACACCAGTTGTCTGAGGGTCTCTGTTATTCTGAAAGTGATATTGTTATAAATGTCTACATCTATAACTATGAAAAGACCTCTTTAGAAATGCATAGGATAAAGCTCCAATAATGTGATACTTTTCTAATCTATTCACTGCCTTTAGTTTGGGTAGCATTTTCTCTGTCTCCCCTGAGGTTGCCTGTGACAATCAATCTCAGATATGTCAGTCGCTAGACATTATAAAATGATGAGTACTGGATGGCAAGAGATATATTGTACTTTGGTATTCATGCCATGCAAAGTCATTGTAACAAAGGTTATAGATAAACAGTACAATGAGCTATATTCATTGATGATGGAAAAGAAGTACAAGAATAATTTTCAGCATGTATCTTTTTTTGATATGATCAGCCAATACATCTGGAAGGGACAACCTTTTTTATTGTTATTTTAGTGAATGACAATGTATTTGTTGAGAATGGCTTCCTGAAAAATGATAGATGAGATTGAAGGACCAGTGCAGAGGTAGGTTCCTACCAGTTCTATCTGATCCTATAGAACCGGTAGTAACTCGGCGATGACATCACGGAGCTGGTTCCTTCAGTATCTCTGTGGGTGCCGCCATTTTGAATTTTGCTTCTGTGCATACACAGAAGCTAATTTTTGCTTCTGCTCATGCTCAGAAGCTATTTTTTGACTGCTGTGCGAGGTGTAACCCTGAGTGAACCAGCAGCAAAACAATTTACAACCCACCCCTGGACCAGTGGCTACAACTGGAAGACACAAGTCTCATTTTCTGCATCCTTTTCTCACCTATTTCTGTCCCTCATTGGTTCCCTTCTTCTGACAGGCTGCTTGGGCTGGATGGGAGGGAGGGAGAACATGAATCTCTTTTGCAAAGCTTGAATTTATCAGTTACTTAAAGCTTTTGGCATGAACCTGAAAGTCTTCGCTGTACACAGTACTGAACGAAAGGCTCTGAGACTCTTCTTCACATTCATTTCAGATTGCTTTCAGTTATTATTTTGGAGCTTCAGGAGAATGTTTGATAAGCTCTAGTTTGAAATCAGGAATGTTTCTGTGGGTGATTCCCCTCCTCCTGTGGCTGGGGAACTTTGAAGTGAATATATGATATGCATCTTTCCATTTGTGTTACACATCAGATACAGGTAGAGCAAATGTTAAGCCATATAATGTTGTTATCCTTGGATCCTTTTTAAAAATGTTTGTGGCTAACATATCTGTAGGGTTTTGTAATCCACATAAAACTGCCACCAACTGACATTACATCTCTACCTGATGACAGTTCTACAAGAACATTTGTGCCTCCCAGTCCAAGCTAAAGCTTTTTTTCCTTGATAGTTAAGTAGATCATCAGAGCTTTTGTCAGTTTATCTTAATTTTCTCATGAAAGAAATAAAACTGAGGGAAGCATCTATTTGCACTGAATTCTACTGAATTTTTGCAGTATTAACAGAAATTGTGGGGAGGGATGGTCTAGTTTCTGGTGACATTGCTGTATGATTTATGATTCTGGCACTAAATGTTCTTCTTCATTCCTGGATTTTTGTTGTTAGTTGCAAAGTCGTGTCTGACCCATTGTGACCCCATGGAAAACATTCCTCCACCATCCTCTGGGGTCCATTTAATCTCATGCATACTGCTTCAGTGACTCCATCCTCTACCATCTTCTGGGGTCCTCTGGGGTCCATTTAAGCTCATGCCTACAGCTTCAGTGACTCCATCCAACCACCTCATTCTCTGTCCTCCCCTTCTTCTTTTGTCCTCAATCTTTCCCAGCATGAGGCTCTTCTCCAGTGAGTCCTTCCTTCTCATTAGGTGGCCAAAGTATTTGAGTGTCATCTTCAGGATCTGGTCTTCTAAAGAGCAGTCAGGGTTGATCTCCTGTAGGACTGACTGGTTTGATCGCCTTGCAGTCCAAGGGACTCGCAGGAGTCTCCTCCAGCATCATAGTTCAAAGGCCTCAATTCTTTGGCACTCAGCCTTTCTTATGGTCCACCTTTCACAGCCTTACATTACAACTGGGAAAACCATAGCCTTGACTATATGCACTTTTGTTGGCAGGGTGATGTCTCTGCTTTTTAGTATGCTGTCCACATTTGCCATAGCTTTCCTCCCCAGGAGGAACCTGGGTACCCAGGTATCTTGGTACTCATCATGAATTGGTTCCAGGAGGTGTGATAAATATCAAAAAGGATGAGTACTAAACAAAAATTTCCCATAAGGAATAATGTAGTGAGTCACAAGTCAGCTGACACTGACAAGTTCTACATTGGGCATTGAATACCAAGCAAATAATGAGTACCAAGACAAACTTTTCATATCAAAATGCACTGAATACCAAATTTGATGAGTTTCAAAGCAATTGTATACCAAGCTACCACTGTATATAGGGAGGAAAATGTAGTATTATCTCATAGATTAATGTGATAGACTAAGAGCACATTATTTTGTTGTAACTAAGTTCATTGGACTTTGACAAATTTATCCGAACTGAGAGTATCTTCCTTTATTTCTCTCTTTTAGTAAGTACAGTAATGAATAAATTATATGGTTCAGAATTGGCAAAAAAACAAGTACAGAGCATAGTGAATTATGGAATTTAATGGCTAAACTGTAGCATGGCATGCAAAAGATATTGTTGGGAATGATCACCTTTTTTGAAGCCAAAATCTGACTGTGAAAGAAAGCATTCCTATAAAATTGGGATTGGAAGAGAGGGGGAAACGTAATAAAGAGTGAATGATTTTTCTCAATGTTATTAGTTTTTCATTTTGTCATATTGAAAATTCCAATTTGCTACTAACTTTTGTATTGATTTGAAAGCAAGCCCAAATTTTCAGAATTGGTGGGCACAGGTTGCCCTGATTCTGCATGTTACAAACCTCTGGATCTCTAAGGGAGTTCCTTTACGGATTCTTTATAGCATAGAATTGTCATTTCATTATTTTGTGAATGAAGATAGCAATAGCACTTAGACTTATATGCTGCTTCACAATGCTTTTACAGCCCTTTCTAAGCAGTTTACAGGGTCAGCATATTGCCTCCAACAATCTGGGTCCTCAGTTTACCGATCTTGGAAAGATGGAAGGTTGAGTCAACCTGAGCCAGTGAGAATCGAACTGCTTGCAGTCAGCAGAATTAACCTGAAAAACTGCATTCCAACCACTCCACCACCAAACAGAAAAAGTTTTAAAAACATTTGATGCTGAATAGTCCTGTTTATGTGTGAGGGAGTATTTGATAGCTAGTCATATCCAACAATGTTGCAGTTAGGAAGAAGTGATTACAAAATTTAGATTTTTGGATCTAAATAATCAAAATTAAGATCTTTCTTTCGGGGCATTAGAATGATCATTTAAATTTTGAAACAAATGTTTTATCTAACAGCCACTGATTAATTTAACCCGTGCTTTAAGTTTGATAGAAATTTCAATAACAATTAATGCTTTATTATCACATGCAGAGTGAGGATGACTTGGCTGAGAAAATGAGAAGCAATGAAATACTACAGCGATCTATCACCACCTATGGTGAAGTGGCCAATCTGCCAAATGTCCCTGATGATCTCGTAAAGATGACACTGAAACGGCGGTCAGACAGGCAGCAGTTTCTTGGTAAGTTTCTGAAACCATACTTACCAGTGGCCCAAATGTTGAAAAACGTTCTATGTTTTCATATTCAGGAATTTGATATTCTTGTGTAGTTTCTAAGCTTCCAAACTTATGAGCATCAGGCAGGATGGAAGCCTATTAAATTAATTTGAATACTGTCAAAATACCTCTCAGTCTCTTAAATGTTTATTGTAAACCACCTAGAATTACTTTAAAGACGGGTCGTGTATGAAAAATAGATAGGTAGGTAGGTAGGTAGGTAGATGATAGATAGATAGAGATAGATAGATAGATGATAGGTGATAGATAGATAGATAGATAGATAGATAGATAGATAGATAGATAGATAGATAGATAGATAGATAGATAGATAGATAATCCTGCAACAAATTTATATTGAATCTGAAAGTGACATTTGAAGAAAATTGATTGCACTGGACAAATTATCACTTAAGTAGCAATTGTTAACTGACTGGTAATTCAGCCATTCCTAACCTCAGCAATTCCTACGAGCCAGTTTGGTCTAGACGTTAAGGTACCAGGCTAGAAACTAGAAGACAGTTCTAGTTCTGCCTTAGGTATGAAAGCCAACTGAATGACCAGTCATTCTCTCTCAGCCCACCTCGTAGGGTTTTTGTTGTGTAGAAAATAGAAAAAGAAAGGCAAAATCAGGAGGAAGGAGTATTAGATATGTTTGCCATCTTGAGTTAATAATAAAAATAAATGAAATAAATAAACAAAATAAATTGGATTAAAAAATGAAATAATTCAATGAAACCTAATGTTGTTATGAACTAGTAATTAAAATTAACAGCTTTTGTGAGGAGTAAGGATGTAATCTGGCCTCACTTCTTTTCACTGCACAAATGCATAATATTACCCTCCTTCTGCCTGAAATTTGAAACAAATCACCTTAGTTCCTGAGAAGTATTTGTCCTCATTAATTTCGGCCTAGGTCTTCTCTTTTTCAAGTTACACCCCAGAATGTCCCAGAGAGTAACTGAAGAAACAGGTTAAGCATATTCAAGTCAGATAGTCCAATGATGGCAGCATCTTTCCAAGGTACAGACTTTTAACTATTCTCACCTTTCCCCCCTGAGAACACATGCTGGGGAAATGATAGGTAGAGAGAAATGTTTTTCTGTATTTGTGGATCAGAAGTGCTGCAGCTGCACTCTTGCCAGCTTTGGCAAATGCTGTGGAAATTTGAAGGTGTGCTGAAGCTGCCAGACTGGAGAATCCTTGACTCATGCTGAAAATCTTCCAGATTGTGCTTTTGGGAAGGCTGTGGGTAATCCTCACAGCATGCGCTGAAGCGGTCCAGAACATAAGTGGCCAATGTGTATAGAGAATGCTAAGATTAGCCTTCTCCTGCAGCTCAAAGCAATTGGAGGTAATATAAACTGTTTTGTGAAAGTGATTCATGTTACATCTACAAAGAGACTCAGGTCACCTGCTTGCACAAATCTCTTTGTTAAAGTGAATCAAATACAAGTCTAATGCAAATACACCTGTCTGTTTCCAGTGGCTGAAATTGCAGTGTACAGGCTTAAAAGCTGAAGTTTTATTGTGCAAAAATAAATCATTTGTCACAAAATGCATTTCAACTACTAATCATTCCCAGGAGCATTATATTACATATATAATTTACCTTTGAATCATTAAAGGTAGTAATTTTCCTAGTTTTATTCTGAGGTAGCCTATGTAGTTTCAAAGATATATGAGCAGCAAGCCTTTCATTAAACAGTGTGATAATTGTGAATACTGTGATTAAAGTCAGTTTATTTATATCTATAGTGGATGCAGTTGAGAAAAAAGGCCAACAATTTGGAACATGCAGTATTGTCCAAAAAGAGAATAGTGAAAATGCTTTGATTGTGCACTAGAGGTCTCCATAACACTAGGCAATACAAGCATAGTTTTCTAAGGCATGCCTTAGAAGTGTAAGCTTTACACATGTTTCAATGTTTAATAGCACATAGTATGTTTTATTATTTAACAATCTTAATTTATTTTGTTAGCAAAGTTCCTGTAACCCAAGTTACTTCTTCATTTGTATAGCCAAGTTGCTTTTTTATTGTTTTCCCATCAAATTAGGTCGCATGAGAGGTTCATTAGTTACACTACAGAAACTGGTTGACCTGTTTCCTAATGATACTTCATTCAAGAACAACCTTGGAGTGGGTTATCTATTAATTGGAGACAACAACAATGCCAAGAAGGTTTACAAGGAGGTGAGCTTCTATTAAGTACAGATAAATGATTCCGAAAATTTTTGTATTTATTTTTGTATATTTATTTTGTCAATATGTACAAGGTAACAGGTATTAGTATAGATATGGACATGATCGCATGAGATTGGTACAAATAAATGGATATAAATGAGTATAACAGGGCCATGAACACATAAAATGAGTCAATGGGGAGAGTAGGACGGGCGGTAATGCGTTCTCTAACACACAGGCCTCAAATCTTTTTCCTTAATTTATAGTTCTATTTATCAGAAAAAATGTATGATCTTCCACTCAGAAGTAATACCACTGAGTTCCAGAGCTCTTTCTCAGGAAGTATATATAGTATTATTGTACCATTTCTGCATCTGGTTTGGCTCTTTCACAATTTTGGGACCTGTTCAATTGCATTATAGGTAAATCTGTTTCAAATGTATAATATTTTATATTCCCCAGATTAACATGTATTGGAGTAAAAATAAAGCTGGACCTGCTGAGGATATCACTCTCAAAATCAAAGTAACAGAACCCCAAACCTCAATTGGACTTTTAGTTATTGACAAAAGTATAAGTTTGTTGGGAAAAAGAAAAGGTATCACTGAAGATGCTGTAAGTTTCTTTTTCTTTTGCAAGAGTGCATTGGTTTAGATTTAGAAACACTGTTTTATTGTGACTACCGTAGTTTCCTTAAAATGTTGAAACAAATTGAAACCATAAAACAGTTAATATGCATTAATGTTAATCTATTTTATTTACAATAAACTTCGTTCTCTGATAATCTGAGTAACGTTATATTCTATATCAAACATGTTTGCATTTATTTACTTCATTTTCTGATAAGCATGTAGCTAAGAAGGAATTTATAAGGATACATAATTTCATTTTCGTTAAAGTAGAATATTCATAGCAAAAGAAATAATGGAAACTAAAAACAAATGTAATGAGTTCATATGCATTTACAAATCATCAGCAAGCTATTAATGAATGATGCAAAAGAAATAAAATAAAACTTCTTAGATATTTCCAAGAAGTTGTATGCTGATGGTAAAAAATGATGGCCAATTATAGCTCAATCTTTGGTGGCATTCTTCACTGTCCTGGTTCAAAATTTTAATTAGTAAATTACTTCCTTGTACAGCAACTCAATTACTGGGCTTCCATCAAACAACTCTCTTCAGAGAAATGTCATAATGAATTAATTGTGTTCTGAATATTTTTTTCATATGCTTTCCACATTGACGTATTAGACTATCATACAGTAATTATTCACCATGTCCTATTTTAGTTTATCCAGTTCCTGGGATTGAAAAACATGTGTGGCCCACTAACATAGATACTAATACATTGTGTTATCACTGGTTAAATTTTCCTTGAAAGACATAATTTTTTTAAAAGTTGTTTTATCTTTGATTTATTTCTACTTTTTAAAAATAGATACACCATGAGCTAAATTTATATGATACAGAACCATCTTATGAGGAAGATGGAAGTGCTTTCAGTATCTTTCAGGTACAGTTCCATATTATATAGCTGCTAATTTTCATGTTCCCTGATGTGCTTGGTTCCTGAAGGAATAAGAAAGACTCTATCTTTCTCTCTTTCTCACACACACATGCACATATAAAGAGCTTCCCCATAAGGTAGTGTCATAGAAACATAGAAAAGAGACCTTGGAGGTCTTTTAGTCCACCCTACCCCCCCTACCCCAAGCCAGGAGACCTTATTTTATCTATCCAATATTTTCTTGAAAACCTCCAGTGATGGAGAATCTACATTTCCAAGAGGCAAGCTACTTCATTCTACTCCTTGGTTCCAGGTAGGATCTCTCTTTAGTGACCTTTCACCCATTGCTTTTTGTCCTGCTCTCAGGTGCTTTTGAGAATCAGTCAACCCCATCCTCTCTGTGATTGCCCCTCAAATACTGGAAGATAGCTATCATGTCACCTCCAATTCTGTGTATATATGTACAGGTTTTTTTCTGTGTGCTCTAAAATACATTTTGAAAAATAATTAAAATGTATTATTTATTTATTTATTAAATTTATATGCTGCCCATCTCATGGTCTGAAGTGACTCTGGGTAGCATATGCTGATATGTTGCATGTAATTAAACTGAAAAATCTTTTATGTACTGCATTCAGAATAACAATATTTGGATATGGACTGATGCCAACCTTTCAGATCATGAGGACTATGACTATAGTAAGTAAAGACAAATCAAGAAATGAATCCAGCATTTCTTGGGTAGATACCTACTTGACTTTCAACCCTCCACTTCTTCTTTATCTGCCTCAGAAAAAAGGCATTTCCTTTATTCTGTTTAATTACTCCGTGTCATACTCTTTATGATCTCAAAGGAGATCACAATTTATCTTTTCTAATACCAATTACTCTTTAGTCCATACAGTTGTGAAGATGACAGAATCAAAGATTGAATATTCAGCTAAAGAGAACTTTATTTGAAATAAAATTTGGTGTAGTAGTTAAGCCAGTTTGATCTAGTGGTTAAAGCATCAGACTAGAAATCTCAAATTCTAGTTCTGCCTCAAACATGAAAGCTCACTGGGTGAATGTGGGCTAGTCACTCCCTCTCTACCCAACTCACCACACAGGACTGTTGTTGTGGGAAACCTAGGAAGAGGAAGGTGTATTCTGTATGTTTCACACTTTCAGTTCCTTATAAAGTAATAAAGTGGGATAAAACAATTCTAATAAATAAAAAATATAGTCACAAAGTTAGATTAAATTCATTTATTCTTATGTATATATGGTGAAAGAGAGGAAAAGAAAGAGCCCGACGAATATTGGATTCCTGCAAGTTTCTTCTAAAGCAGCTTCTCTTCCTCACAGAAAAAAAATATGTGCAGACATAGTACTCCTTTTATGTTACTCAAGGCTTCCCTCTATTGTTTCTTCAAGATCTTCATTCAGCTCGTTTTAGAAAAAGTTTGCTTATACAATATCAGCAAATCTGATTTTAATGCTGTTATTTCAGTTCCCTCAGAGTGCTCCCCCATCTCTGAATTTCTTCACTGTTTTGGTTTTCTTCTAAAGGTCTACCCTTTCTTTGTGTTTGCTGCTTCTTATGTTCTGTTGCCTTCCAAAGCAAATCTTAACAGTGGATAAGTAGGTTAGTTCTTTGGTTGAAATATCCTCTTTTGGAGCAAATGTTTTTTTTTAAATAGATTTTTAAATGTAAAAATATATAGAAAAGAATCATACCATGTTTGGGATGGGAGGAAGATGAGATTGCACTTCCCAAAATATATGAGATTGCCATTAAAAAACAACAACAACCTAGGCATTCTACAATATGACAGGCCCTTTTAAGAATGGAGACTTTGGCCTGGTTATGTGATCATACAAAGTTGGCAAAAGTTATAAAAAATATGAGAGTCTTCTCACCTTGGGTGCAAGTTTCAGAAAGTAAGAGTTTGTACAAGAGATTTTTCCTGGGAAAAGGTTAATGCTAGTCTACCATTGTTCTAGATGTTGAACTGTGACTCACACAGCAAAGTGCACATCTTTTCCAAATGCTGTAAATAGATTAAGTAGGCAGACAGACAGACAAAGAAACTTTTAATCTCAGCTTATAGTTGATTTGTCAAATAGCTTTTCGTTTAGCTATTTATTGGTTTTTATCCTGCTTATTTTCTTAAGAGACTAGTAGAGTTTATATTATATTATCATGAGTTTATATGTTCTAGTACATATTCTGACCACTTAATGAAGTAGAGATACAGTATAGTGAAAGCTGTTTGCACAAAACGTGACAGAGGAAAATAAAAAGAGTTGCAGGCCCAGGCTGCAAATTCTTGCTATAGATGGTTTGTTTGTGGCTTGTGATGCTTAGACAAAAAGGAGTTGACAAAGAGAGAGAGAGAGACATAATTTATAACAGTGCAGGGTAGATATGAAACTTAATATTTGAAACCTGTATTCTGTTCGGTGAGTGAAGGTGTAGCATTTGCATAAAACGGGGAATATGGTCTTGAAATGAATTCCTTAGCTCTTCCCCTGCTCAGTGCAGATACAATTTCTTATTTGTTTAAGACTGCTATTTAATGTGAGTCCATTATGAACGCTACTTCTTTTAGCAAGAAGACATCAGAGAGGATGCTTATGTTTCTTTCTAACCTCCCTTTAAAATTGACACAGGAGAGAGGGTTTTTTTTTCCTTCAGCTGTGCTGGCACAGTTTGATCTCATGGCTTTCAGGCTCTGTGTTAGTTTTGTGAGCCTTGAAGTTAAATTAAGTTTTAAAAGTTTGCCCTTCAACTCTTCGTTTTTTTTTATTATTAGAGTACTTTTCAGAACAATGTGAGACATGTTGCTGGGTGGGTGTGGAGATAGAAAAAGGTGGAAAATGACAAAAATCAAGCCCCTTTCATCAGTGGCATCTCATCATACATCTGGGGATGAAATAAAGCATTCTAGCGACAGAAATTAAATTATGTGACCCAATTTATGCTGCTCTCTTGCATCCAAAACCCTTACCCTGTTCTTTTTTCATTAGTTCCTATGCTGGTTGATCTTTTTTATGACCTGACTGGCCCATCTGTATTCAATGAATATAACCCAGTACTGCATGACGGTGATGTCCATGTGAGGAAGAATTTTCCAGAGACTTGGCTTTGGCAGGAAATAATGACAAGGTATAAACTTGTGTGAAGATGGCTTTCTTTATTTTCCCTTACAGATAAATGTTTGTGGGACTTCCAGGGAAGAAATTGCGAATTAAGGACAGTTCTGCTAAAAGAGGAATGAAGACCTGGCAAATAGAAAAGTTCTTAATTGTATAACTTTAATAATAAATAATAACAAATAATAACAAATAATGATGCGGTGGCTCAGTGGCTAAGACGCTGAGCTTGTCAATCAGAAAAGTCGGCAGTTCGGCGATTCGAATCCCTAGCGCCACGTAATGGAGTGAGCTCCCATTACTTGTCCCAGCTTCTGCCAACCTAGCAGTTTGAAAGCATGTAAAAAATACAAGTAGAAAAATAGGGACCACCTTTTGTGGGAAGGTAACAGCGTTCCGTGCTCCTTCAGCGTTTAGCCATGCTGGCTACATGATCACGGAGACATCTTCGGATAGTGCTGGCTCTTCGGCTTTGAAACTGAGATGAGCACCACCCCCTAGAGTAGGGAACGACTAGCACATATGTGCGAGGGGAACTTTTACCTTTACCTATGGTGAAGGTAACAGTTTCTGAAGAGCAAAAAGTGATAATGTTGCCCTCTATTCCCCCCTCACTTACAAAGTTACCTCAGGGCCCATTTTTCTGTTTCTTCTCTGACTTCTTCTTGTGCCATATCCATCATCGGATGATGGCGATCCTGTTTTATCGACAGCTACACGAAAAAGTGCTGCTGAGTTTTGTCTAAACCAATCCCTTAGATTTTGAAGCCATGATGTTCTTCTCCTGCCTCGTTTGTCTTCAATCTTGCCCTGGAGGATTAAGTGAAGTATGTTGTACTTTTCTAGGTGTCGCATCACATGTCCAAAATATTCTAACTTTCACTTTTTTATGGTTTTGATGATTTCCCAGGCGGCTTATCACCTCATTTCTGATTTTGTTAACCCAGCTTATACGTAACAGCCACCTGTAAATTCACATTTCAAATGCTTCTAGTCTCTTCAAGTGGCTTTCTGCCAGAGACCAACTCTCTACTCCGTAGAGCGTGTCTTCTCTGACACCCACTTCTATTCTTTGCCACCTTAAGCGAGCCTGTTTATTTTGGCTTAAGTGCTTTAGTTGGTTGCAAGTTAACCTCAGCAACTTATTGGTTATTTTGCAGATGAAGGAATGGCTTTTCATTTGAGTTCTGACTTTGTTTTAATATTTGCATTAAGTGAACAAAATTAAATACATTTTATTAAAGAGTTTAAAAATACAGGTAGTTGAAACTTGATTTTATCATTCAGCAACTGTTTGAAATTATGATGGCACTGATTGAAAGGTGATTACAACTGGTCCTCAGTTCTAGCTTTCCCAGCAAACCTCTCCCCATGGTCACATGATCACGATGTGAGCACTTGACAACCAGGTTGCACTTATGATTGGTTGCAGTGACCCACAATCATGTGACTGCCATTTGTGACTTTTCCTGAGGGCTTCTCCAGAAAGATAATAGGAAAGCTAGAAGGGAAGGTCACAATCGACCAAAGGTGGGATCCTACTGGTTCGGACCGGTTCTACCGAGTAGGTAATAGGCTTCTGGTGACGTCATGGAGCTGGTTTTGCTCCGTGGGCACCACCATCATCTTTTTTTGGGGGGGGAGGAAACATTTTTTTGGGGGGGGGTTTCCTACTGTGCATGTGTGCACCCACGAGGCGCGCCCACACGGCGCGGGAGGCAGCGAACCGGCGGTGAGGTAAGTTAGAACTATCCCTGCAAGCAACTGAAGTAAGTCTCTTACCCACACATGCAACCCCTCCCAGAACCACCGTCCTGCAGTCTCCTTATGAGAAGCAATCATTTGGAGCCCAGATGGACAGTCTCATTCTTTACTTATCTGAAGAGGTTCTGTGGGATCAGTGTTGCCAGTCTGTTGATCTTAGCCATATCTCTATTCCTCTGGAGTTTTACTTGCTATTGCCTCACCCAGAAATCCCCAAGGAAAATTAAATCTTACATATCCAAGTTTTATTTATTTATATTTGATATCGCAGGTTATTTTTTTTCTGAAAAATGGACTATTGTATTGAAAAACAGCTTATCAGATGGCTGTTTTTCCCCAATCACCTAGCTCCCTGAACTGGAGTTGAACCAAGCTGAAGTAGATGGCTATTTTGTTTCATATTTCTCCAAATGTATATATTTTCTTGGACCAGTGTACTGTGAGAGCCAGTTTGGTATAGCGGTTAAGGCACCAGGATAGAAACCAGGAGACCAAGAGTTCTAGTCCCAACTGAGGCAAGAAGCCAGCTGATTTTGGGCAAGTCAGACCAGTTAGGCTCCCTCAGCCCTATGTAGAAGATAATGAACAAACGTCTTCTGAAAATCCTTGCTGAGAAAACTTCAGAGATTTTTCCAGATAGTTGCAAGGAATCAAAACTAACTTGAAGACAATCATACAGAGGGTATTATGGTAAATGATAAAGTGTGTAAGAAAAAATAATGTCTAAACATGTAATAAATGCCTGCTGGAACATATACCATATTTCCCTGAAAATAAGACAGGGTCTTATTTTCTTTTGATCCCTGAAATATGGCCTTGGCCTTATTATTTAGGGGGGAGGTCTTATTCTTTTGGGGGTGCAGGAGGCGGCAAGTGTGGGATTGGATGTCCCCCCCGCCACCACCACCTCATGCTGCAAGGCTTGCATGCATGAACTGTAGCACCGCCGCAAGCTTCATCAAATCAGCACAACTGGTGCCCTGCTGCTCGCAGCTGTGCCGGTATGTTGAACCTCGGTGATGGGGTGGGATGGGCCACGAGATACTCATCTTACCAGAGTCTGGCTTCTCTCTGCTGCTTCTCTCTCTCAGTCGCGCTTTGTAAATGTAAAGAAAAACTTCTTGCGAGTGCGAGCAATTAACAACTTCCTGCACTTGCAACAAGTTTTTGTTTACATTGCAAGGAGTTTCCCTGCAAAGCCCGGCCAAGAGAGAGAAGCGGCCAAGAGAAGCCAGACACTGGTAAGATGCGCGTCTCGCAGCCCGCCCCTCCCGATCCCCTGCCCCAATGCCACCCCCAAATTGTACCCGAACATCTTACCAGCGTCTGGCTTCTCTTTGCTGCTTCTCTCTTTTGGCCAGGCTTTGCAGGGAAACTCCTTGCAATGTAAACAAAAATTTCTTGCGAATTTTTCTTTACATTGCGAGTTTTTCTTTACATTGCAAGGTGTTTCCCAGCACAGACCAGCCGAGAGAGAGAAGTGGCGAGCTGCCAGACTCTGGGCACAATTTGGGGGTGGCAGGTAGAGCAGTGGATGCGTGTACATATTTGGGGAAGGAGGCTTATTTGGGGAAGGGGCTTATTTCAATGCATGCCTTGAAAAGCCCTGTTGGGCTTAATATCAGGACATTATTTTCGGGGAAACACAGTACCTTAGATTACAATATGTTAAATGCATATTTAGAATCAAGTGTTTCTATGTCTTGAAATGTTTTCAACACTCCAAAACATATATACCGTATTTTTCTGACTATAGGACGCTACTTTTTACCCCCAAAAAGAGGGTGAAAACTTGGGTGCGTCTTATACACTGAATGTAGTCCCACCTAGCCACCCCCCCCCTGTGGCATCTGCCTCCCAGCAATTTACCTCTTTGCAGCAAACCGAACAGAACTTGTTAAGCT
>JANHFT010003953.1:112914-134346 GCA_032467955.1 Pseudoxenodon macrops
TCTTAATGTTGAGTTTTAAGCCAATTTTTGCACTCTCCTTCTTCACCCACATCAAGAGGCTCTTTAGTTCCTCTTCACTTTTTGCCATTAGAGTGGTATCATCTGCATATCTGAGGTTGTTAATATTTCTCCCGGCAATCTTAATTCCAACTTTTGATTCATCTAGCCCCACCTTTCTCATGATGTGCTCTCCATATAAGTTAAATAGGCAGGGCAACAGTATGCAGCCTTGCTGGACTCCTTTCACAATTTTGAACCAATCAGTGGTTCCGTGTCCAGTTTTCACTTCGCTTCTTGACCCACATATAGGTTTCTCAAGAGACAAATAAGATGGTATGATACTACCATCTCTTTAAGAACTTGCCACAATTTGTTGTGATCAACACAATCAAAGGCTTTAGCATAGTCAATGAAGCAGAAGTATATGGTTTTCTGGAACTCCCTAGCATTCTCCATGATCCAATATATGTTGGCAATTTGATCTCTACTTCTTCTCCCTTTTTGAAATCCTGCCTGTAGTTCTTGATTCACATACTGCTGGAGCCTAGCTTATAGGATTTTAAGCATAACTTTATCTGTGGTGCCTCCTATGCAGTTGCTGACATCTGGATTTTGCTGTGCTTTTTCTTGTGTATCTTTCTGAGTTTGCCTGCCATACTGGACTTCTTGCCTTGGTTGCTGCCTTGCTAACTTTGCTTCCTGGACTACTTGCAGCCAGAGGCTGTCGAGGGTGTGTGTGAGAGCTTTGCTCCAGGACTTACAGTAAACGTGGGGACATTTGGGGGAAAGTTGAAACAACTTAGAACTGTTCCCTAAAGCTGTGTTGCTTCCATGCCTCACCCCGGGTCATCACACATCCACTATATATGATAGTTTATTATATGGGTGATATATATTTGATTTCATTTGCAGCAGGTGTATGTTTATTTGAGATGAATAATAAACTTGACCTTGGAAAGAAATTAATATAGATGTGGTTGCAAATAAGTTGCTAGAGCAGCCATGGGCAACTTTTTTCGACCGTGGCTTATATTTCACATGTATGTGTTTTGTGTGGGGGTTGTGGTGATGGTGATGGTTAGAACTACAAAGTGGATTTTTCAGAGGTACTTTGTGATGAGCTCTTCCTTTTAGATCTCTGATATTCACATTTTGTATATGTGTGTGTTTGTGTGGGGTATGGACGTAACTGAGTCCACCCCTTTATGTTGAGAATTTCACCCTCATTGGGATTCTAAATGAGATATTTGTAACATTACTAAAGGCAGCTGATGGCACATATTTTGGATTATAACTTCCTTAGGGATCAAGAGCTGCCTAGTTTTGTTTGGAAATTCTGAAAAGTGCCAAGCATATTAATGTATTTTGTTATATACACTGGTATTTTTTGGTGTTGGTTTTAGTACATTTCGGGATATTTATGTAGGTCAAATTCTAATACTAATTGACTAATTACATTTCCACAATTTACATGTACACTGGGACATAAATATTCTGAGCTTTGATTTTTTTTGCAAGGCGTTACGCCTCCCCTTCTTTCAAGCACAAATATATGCACAGAAATAAAAGCTTTGTGCAAAACTGCATATCATTTTCAAGTATATGAAAATTTATGTGCATGTTTTAAAATATATAGTTTAAAAATTCAGAAACTGATGAGGAAAGAAATGAAAATACATGTAGGAATAGGACAGAAAGATCTAGCAAATTTGTCCATCTTTGTGCACACCATTTGTATATAGCACGAGTAAGATCGTTGAGTTGGCCTTTCTGCATCAAAGAACTTGCTACAAGTATTCTGTGAGTGAACAGTTCTATTCCCTGTATAAGTTGTTGCAGCTAATACAGACCTTTGAAGTTTACAATCACAATATAAGCAAGATGAAAGGGTGAAAAGCCTGCTTTGATTGTTGTATGCCTTTCTGGCGGGTGCTTCACAGCACCTCACTAAATAAATCCTATCCTGTAAAGGCATATGACAATTTATAGAGAGGACTAATACAGTAGGTAAAAATGATGATAAACTATGGTAATTCTAATGAAAAATAATTGTTCTTTTAAAAAAAAGTAAGTAATAAATATTTAAGGATGTAAATGTAGTTAATAATGTGTGACAAATGTAGAATAATACAACAAATTCAATAGCACATTTAATGGGTACACAAAATAGTAAAGGTAAATGTTCCCCTCACACATGTGCTAGTCGTTTCCAACTTTAGAGGGCGGTGCTCATTTCCGTTTCAAAGCTGAAGAGCAGCGCTGTCCGAAGATGTTTCCGTGATCATGTGGCCAGCATGACTAAACACCAAAAGCACCTGGAACATTGTTACCTTCCCACCAAAGTGGTCCCTATTTTTCTACTTGCATCTTTACATTCTTTTGAACTGATAGGTTGGCAGAAGCTGGGACAAGTAACAGGAGCTCACTCCGTTACACGGCGCTAGGGATTCAAACCCCTGAACTACTGATCTTTCTGATCGACAAGCTCAGCGTATGAGCCACTGAGCCACCGCGTCCCTTCCCAAAATAATATATACCCAAAATCTAAAATAAATTTGTCTGGAACATTAAAACTAAACTGACTGTTTTCTTGCTGGCTGTGTAAACTAACTTTATTTAAATGCTATAATATACGAAAGAGGAAGGAACAACAAAAACCTTTGATATGCTGATGATACAACTGTCCTCTCAGAAACCAAAGACGGCCTGAAAGACCTGCTTCAAAGGATTAAAGAAGCAAGTGGCCTCTTCTTGAACATCAAAAAGAACAGGCTCATGACCACTGCAAAGAATGAAAATGTCAAAATAACAACTGGTGGTGAAGAGATTGAATGCATGCAAAAATTCACTTTCATAGGATCATAGATTGATCAAAGCAGCACAGAAATAAAGCATTGAATTGCATTGGTTGCACAGCATGAATCCGGTATGGAAAAGCAAGGACATCAGCCTGGACAATAAATGCAGATTTAGTTCACACTATCATATTTCCCAGAGCTACTATTGGTTTAGAAAGTTGGATCATGTAAAACTAGACAGGAACAAAATTGACTTGTTCCAACTGTTAGTGGTAAAAGAGTCTGCCTGAAAACATGATGATTAGACACCACCAATAATAGTTATAATTAGACACTATATATTGTATATAATAATAGTTATATACACTGTATATAATAATGATTAGACACTGTACATCGGACATTAATATAATCGAACGGATCCAGTGGTATTTCATGAGAAGAGTCCTCCACTCCTCTGCTCACAATAAAATACCTTATGCCACCAGGCTTGAAATTTAGGGCTTGGACAACTTTGAACTATGCCGCCTATGATCTGACCTAAGCATAGTACACAAAATTGTCTGCTATGATGTCCTACCTGTCAATGACTATTTCAGCTGCAACCGCAATAATACACAGGCAAATGATAAATATAAACTCAATGTTAACTGCTCCAAACTCATTTGCAGATAATATGACTTCAGCAATAGAGTGGTCAATACTTGGAATACTCTACCTGACTCTGTTGTTACTTCCTCAAATCCCCATAGCTTTAACCTTAAACTGTCTACCGTGGACCTCACACCATTCCTAAGAGGTCTGTAAGGAACCATGCATAAGCGCACCAGTGTGCCTACCATCCCTATCCCCATTTATTTGTACTCATTTCATGTACTCATGTCCATGTTTATACTTATATCTGTTATCTTGTACATGTTGGACAAACTAACTAACTAACTAACAAAATAAACCAAAGGTGACACAAACAAGGACATGAATCACCAGAAAAGCTATAAAAGATAGAACTGGTCCATAGAATTGCTGAGAATTGGACATGATTGAATGGATCGCTTCTCCTCTTCCTCCCTCCTCCTCCTCCTCCTCCTCCTCCTCCTCAAGAGTGTTTAAACTTTTTTCATATTGTGTGCTGTTTTTCCCTAGTGCATTTTTAATGGGTGTAATCCTTTGGCTTTTTTCTTTTTCAATTCTTTCTAGATTTCTCTTTGGAGATGAACTCATGACATGTAAATTTTATCCAAAATTGTATCCAAACCCATAAATAGAGTTTATTTAAAAAAGAATGCCAATTACAATTTGCTCTCATCTGCTCTTATTTTCATAACCCACAGTGTGTCTTTTGGGATTGCATGGCCCCAAATATTTTGAAATAAATGTAATTACATTTTTGCTTATACCTTGACCACATTTACAATGAAGTCTTTTTTCTTTGTATGAACAACATTTTGGATGCTAAAATCGACCTTTATATTGGGAATATGGAAAGCCATGAAACAAGGTATTTTTAAAAAAGAAATTAAAACAGCAAATTCATTCTTTTATCTAGTAATATTACCCAGAAATGTTTCCTAAACTACCTGTTACAATCCGTTCAGCCCAAGCTGAGAAAATAGTAGTCATTATCTCTTCTGTAACCTGCATCCCGATTTTAAACAGAATGGAGAATAGGAAATACACAAAGAATAATAATCTAAACAAAAAGTAGTTACGGCTAGTAGTAATAATGCAACATTTCATAATAATTATGTCAATATTTAAACTGGCAGTGAGAAATCTTCAAGCAATGTACAGTAGTCTTTTTTCTAATTTTAATATTTCTTAACAATTAGAAACTCAATATGTGAAGTTTTAGTGAGAGGAAATTTATAGATGTTGAATATCTACTATCAATTGAAAGTTAAAGGATTAGAAATACAATGCTAATTTCTTTTGTACTATTTTAATGGCTTCGTGATTTCAACTTCCAAATAGAAATTGAAATAATAAATTTTGGAATATTTGGTACTGTGCTAATTCTTTTAAAGGTTATATGATAAGGAAATAACACACTTTGTATCATAGATGGTCATACTATTTAGGAATATTGATAACTGAAATAACTCTGTGTTTTGATCTACTTACCTACATATTTACCTATCTACTTACCTATTTTTTTCAAAGGAGATTATGGATATAACCATCTATGTACATATTTATGTTCAACTATGTGACAAGGAAATGCAAGAAAAAAACATATCTTGTCAAATTTTAAAGACTTTTTTCACAGGATAATTCTTCATTTTGGAGTATAACCTGAATCAGAATATAACCTGAACCTGACAGGTAGTTAAACTGCTTCAGCTTCTCGAAACCCTAGTAATTATAACTTACATACTTTTTTTTTTTTTTAAACTTTATTTTATGAAAAAGTCTTTTTTGCCTCAGGTCTCAAATGCTTTGACTTTCCCTTACTATGGTGAAAAAAATTGTCCAACTCTCTCTGGAAATTATTAAACATGTTTGAAATCATGAAAGATTAAGTCTTTAAGAACTTTTAAGGTGTTACTGCACATCAAAGGAAGGAAAAAAATTACCAGGAAACATTCCTAACAAGATCTATTGTAAATTATTACAAGTTTCTGACAAGAGGAAAATAGTGTATCAGATTGCTGCTATAGGCCTATTGTACCATAAATCTTCAAATAGATTTTTGTCGCCTTGATCTAAACCGGCTTGTACTTGACTGAAATATACCGGTAGTTGATAGAATTTCATTGCTATTAAATGGGATGAATAAGCTGCAGGAACAGACGAAGTTGGGCCACCATTAAGCAAGAAACAGCTACTTCAGCAAACAGATTTTGGTGTCATAAAAGGGCAACAGATTGTTTGATACTTAATTTTTTATTGTATTTTCCTTTGGGGTGCTTTTCCTGAGGATGTTAGTCTTATATGCCAAAATAACTTTCCTCTTCCAGCTCAGGGTGCAAAATATCCTGGTCTGCAAAAAAGAAGAAGAAGAAAAGTATTAAATTCTGGTTGGCAACTTTTGAGAGATGTCCTGCTTGTATCCTATAATGTAGTCCTGCACAGTATTACTTGAAGGCATTTCGATTTTTACAAATGAATAATTAATAAGATGATAATAGAATGCATTTAGTATCAGTATATACTTTAGCACAGCAGTAAAATCTACTATGCACATGTAGGTTGAATTAAGTGAATATTTTGTGTATACGTTTATTATTGGATTGATGTACTACGGCATCTATTCTGTTTAGAAAATGATATATTCCATAAATTAAAAAAAAATTCTTACAAACATGTGAGATGGGAAGATTTTTAAGCCTACTATCTAAATGCTTGACATTTAGATAATAAGATCTGGAAATTGTATCTGTTTGTCTGTCAAAAAATATCCTCATGAATTTTGATAAAAATCTCATTGTCTTTTAATAGCTTTTTCTGTAACATGTATTTGACCAAATTTCTTGGCTTGTATGTTACAGCTCTTCATTTGTAATTCAGATTTTCATAGATATCTTAAACATGAAAGATAAGTAGAATAATCTGTTAGTCAATTCTTCCTCTATCAGAATAATTGGAAATTAATAAAACATTGTATTTTAATTACCACTTGTTGCAAAGAACAAAGCTTGATGGCCTTTAAGAAATAATAATATTGATAATTAGTGTGTGTTTACCCATGTAAAATATTCTTGTTGCCTTGTCCAATCTGAAAAGCCATTTCTTATGATTCCCTAGAGTGATGATGTTCTAATTTGTTAGTGTTGAAATGTATATTTCTCTAACTTTTGTATATGCAAATTTATTGCCTGCTAACTAGTTACTGCTCCAGCAGTTTCTGTTGCTAGCAGTTGTGCTTACATTTGATTCATTAACTGTATAAACAAGGAATATATTCTGAATAAAGCCTAAAAATTCTGACAACAAGATGATCATACAGCCACATAAAGCAAAAGGCACGAAGGCAGGCAGCCAGCCAGGAAGGGAGGGAGGAAGAAGGGAGAAAGATGGGAGGAAAGGAAGAGTAGGGGAAAGGAAAGGAAAAGGCTGAGAAACACTTAAAAGTGAAATCAAGACTACACAAATTGTTTTTTCAAACTGAAATGATTTCCTGCTGAACAAATTTGCATTTTATCATTGCTTGTTAATGTCCTCAGCTAAAAGTTTAATGGAAAAAAAACCAATAAATGGCCAATGTAGTGAATGACTACATTGATTAGGAATATTTTTAAGTAGAAACCCAGGAAGTCTTTAATGTTCTAATACAGGGGTGTCAAAACCTAATCAGGACATATCGGGTCATATTGGAATGTATTGCAATATACCTGGATGTTTTTTCCCTTTGCGGAGCCAGGCTGGACATGGCATGCGTGGGCCTTGCCGTGCTCTTGGCGAGTCGTATGTGGCTCGCGGGCTCCCAGTTTTGACAGGCCTGTTCTAATTTTTGTGTTATTTTAATTGTTTCTATTTTGTAAATTTTGTTCACTGCAGAATCAGTTGAGACTGTCCACTACATAAACTGAATAAATTAATATGAGCCAATTAACCACAATTGACTTAAATGTATAAAAGCATAAAAGCAGTTGTAGCTACTGATAAAAAATAATACAATTATTTACTTTTTCCTGGGCAACTGACTCAAGAGAAGGATTCTCTTTCAGTAAATTAAATCATCATGCTTTTGCCACTATTTTGCAGTGAATGAACAAAATGAATAAAAATGAGCTATTTAAAATGAACTAAACTTGAAACCAGATTTAACTATGATACTAATAGATCAGTTTAATGGAGTGTCGTGGTGACCTAAAGGTGAAGATTCTTGCCTCCCACTTGGAAGGTTGAGAGTTCAATCCTAGGCACTGACAGATGTTTCTTTCTCAGAGTGCAAAGATAAAATATCTGGTGCAAACTCTGTGTAGGCATCAGGAAGGGCATCTCGCCAGTAAATACTCACCTTCATTCAGTTGTCTTGATCTCACCCCAAATAAAGGGATTAAAGGGTCAGGGGGAAAAAGAGAGAGATCAGTTTATTATTTATGACTTGGCCTTCATACTACAGTCTGCTTTCCTGTCATATTTGTTCTACGGCAATCTTATATATACAATAATCTGTGATAACTGAGAAATCATGTATTTCTTTATCTAAAGCTGTTGCTTTACAAACACCATATCATCATTTACAAATTTAAGAAATAAGCACTTTTTCATAGAATTATGGCTTCTATGACTCATAAAACATAGAATTAAAGCACTGTAAAGAGCTTGTCAACCCACTGAACCCCAGTCTTTGCTCCTTGCAGGAACCCATTCCTCATGTTTAACAGATGTCTGTCCAGCCTCTGCTTGAGCATACCGGGGTGCTATTCAGCAGGTTTTGACAGATTCTGGAGAACCAGTGAGCAGAAATTTTGAGTAGATGGGAGAACCGGCAAATACCACCTCTGGCTGGCCCCAGAGTGGGTTGGGAATGGAGATTTTGTAATATCCTTCCCCAGAGATTTGGTGCGAATGGAGTTTTTGCAATATCCTGCTCCTGCCACGCCCACCAAGCCACACCACACCCAGCAAGCCACGGCCACAGAACCGATAGTAAAAAAATGTGAATCCCACCACTGAGGTATATGTTAAAAAGAAGAGCCCAAACTGTTACAAAATCTTTTATTAGAGGCACCCTGTCTTGCATCATTATTATGTTTACAAGTCATCCTTGCGGTTTTTGAAATATGTTTCTCATGCTGGTTCTTTGCAGATACCTCAAATCAGCTATGCATCTACAGCTCCAGAACTGAGTGATAACACCAGGTATGATTTTTTCTCTCGTGTGGTCCCACCAGACTCCTATCAAGCCCAAGCGATGGTTGACATTGTGACAGCACTTGGATGGAACTATGTGTCCACACTGGCATCAGAAGGGAACTATGGAGAAAGTGGTGTAGAAGCTTTCACTCAAATCTCTAGGGAAATTGGTAAGCGAATCTGTTTTAAAAGTTATATTACGGGGCTGAATTTTAAGTCCTGGGCATGGCTTGCAATTATTCATATAAAACAATGATATATTTGATGAGAAAAATTTTTGACATACTTGATGGGACAGCCTTCTCTGCTTTCCCTCCCTCCAGACACAAATGCTTCTTTTTTAAATCAGTGCTTATTAGGATGGTCAATGTAGAATGGAAACTTTGTAATAAAAAAGAGAGAGAGCGAGTTGGGATCTTAGGAACATACACATTAAATTGTGGCCGCATGGAATTCTTTTAAGTAGATGGAGATCCCACTAAGGATCTAATGATCCACTGAGGCCATTTCCACCTGGAATTTGAAATGCAGTACTTACATAAAGTTATCACTCAGAGAAAAATGTGTCAACGTGCTCCAGTTTTTTAAAACCTTTCCGAGAATCTGCCTGTTGGTACTTTTATGTTGACAAACTGGTTGGAAAACCCACTTTGGGTGTGAAAGTTCTCTTTGAGGCGATTAGACAAAGTATCATAATAGATAAGAAATTTTGGTTTGAAGCACTGGTGTTGGTCATTTTTATGGCAGCCGATAAAGATCATTTTTTTCTTCTCATTTGACTGACTCTTGAGATACCCTAATTATTATTTTTAGGATAAAATATTTTTGATAAGTCAAAGGTTATAAACATGATTCCGGTTGCTTTGGATCTCACCTATTCTATCTTAATTAGAATAGTTACTTTTTGTATTTAAAAAAACCCTGAATTTCTTTAAAGAACTGTAGATGTTTAATTATAAAATGATAAAAAGAGATAGCAATGGCCATGGTCTAAAAGGTGCATTGGTGAATTTTAATCTGATAAATAATTCTTATATTACATATAGAAAAGAGAAGTTCATGTGTGATAATTCTACTGTTGATATCCACCTGGAAAAAAAACCCACCTTGGATATTTCCTTCTTTCAAAGATCTCAAAATAATAAGCCTGTGTCAAAATATATTTTATTTTCAAGATGCTTCATGAGGTAGGCTAGCCTGAAATAATGCGACTGAATTATGGACTACCTTTATAGGTTGAACCAAAATTTGATTCATGATATCTTATTCCACACTGGCTTTTAGAAGATATTTATTCTAAACATGTGTTGAAACAATTTCATATAAAACAAGTAGTGCAAAATATTATTGTAGGTTCTATTCTGACAAATTTTGGTTAAGACATTTTTACCTTCAGATCTAGGAATACTGAAGTGTTGTTATGTTAAAATTAGTTACGTTAAATGCATAGAAGCAGAAATGTGTGTGGCCTATAAGGACATGTTTAGCATGGACTGTATCTAAGTTGCAAAGACCTGATTTCTTCTATTCAGTGCACCTTTCAAAGTGATTTTTACCTGTTAGGTTGATTTGACCTCTTCGGTTGGGCATGTTGTGTAAAAATAATTGGAGTGCAAATGATGGGTGGATGACTCAAGCAAATAATGACTTGGAAGACTCAACTTCTGGTCTTGATGACCGACCCAGACTGAATCTGCAAATAATGACTTTACTAAACAGAACAGAACAGAAGTTGTGAGTTCCATGGAACACTGAGTCACTCAGAAGCTTTGTCAAAACTCATTATAAACCAAGTTATTTCCATTACTCTTTATATATGTACATAGACCAAAATGTTCCTTCTTAGCACTAGGAAACTTAATATATGCAAATACTTACTAGGATAATGTTAGGAAGCCATGCTCTTTAAATGTTATATGCTTTAGAATTGGGGTTTACAATTTGTTTTTTTATTATTAAAAATGGTTTGTGTTCATTCTTAAAAATATAACTTGCAAAAAAAAGGTAACATTTTGTGTTTTAGATTAAGATCATTTGGCCGTTTAAAGATTCAACTGTTGTTTCATGTTGTCCTTCTTTAAATGATTTAGAAAGGAAATGAAGATTGTCAGCTGAAGTGCAGCATAATGAAAAGGTCAATGTGGGGTTTCAACAACATGTCACATTGTTATATTAGACGTAAGCAGAGAGCACATATAAAGCAACAAAGCACATAAATATTAATATTATGTAGGGGATTTATTATTGCAATCGAGAAATTCTTGATTTGAAAATACAGATATGCGAACTATTTCTTGAAATCCTGTTTCAGATATTCTTGATTTAAGTTTTTTTTTGCAAGATGGTTTAGGCCTATATGTTCATTCTATGTCAATAGAATAAATAATGGTAAGGTTTAATAGTGTAGCTGAGAAGAACGTAATTAATCTGTTCATCTTATAATAGTTGTGATCTGAACAAGTTATAATAGTTACATAACATAAATGCATAAATGAAATGCAGTACATTTCTTATCAGACTATATAAGATACATATCAGGAATACACAATGATGCTTGCTTATGCATGAGGAATTTCCTGTGATAATTATATCTAGCTGAGTCTTAAGAACTAAACAACTGATTCCCCCCTTCAGTTAACTGGTCCTAACAGTCTATAAATAAACTGTCAATGACTACTTAAGCTTCAACCACAATAATACATGGGCAAACAATAGATACAAACTCAAGGTTAACCTCTCCAAACTCGATTGCAGAAAATACGACTTCAACAATAGAGTGGTCAATGCCTGGAATACTCTACCTGACTCCATTGTTACTTCCTCAAACCCCCATAGCTTTAACCTTAAACTGTCTACCGTGGACCTCACCTCATTCCTAAGAGATCTGTAAGGGGGCCTGCATAAGTACACCAGCGTGCCTACCATCCCTGTCCTACTGTCCCCATTTATTTGTACTCATTTCATGTACTCATGTCCATACTTATACCTGTTACCTTTACATGTTTGATAAACTAAATAAATAAAAATAAAATAAATCTAGAGTATCTGAGATGGCTCAGTGCAGTTGACTTTGACTAGTGAGGAATCTCCAAAGTTTTAAGTAGTATTTTTTTCCTGATTGTATCTTTTTTTGCCATGAATGGAGTCTGGAATTTTTGACATGTCTGATGTGCTCAGAACTGTTCCAAATATTTCCAGGCAGACTCTTTGCAATCCGATCTGAACAAAGTGGGCCACATGTCATTCTCCTGTTCTCCCATTATATAATCCTTTCTCCAGTGACCTATAGTCCTCCTGGCTTATTACTCTTTTTAAAACATTTTATTTCTTTAAAAATAATAACAGAAAATGTAAAAGAACAAAAACATGCATATGCCATTAGATTGGTCATTTGTATGACCAATGTAGCACTAATATACTGTATGGCAAGTCAATTTCTCACATCATATGGAAGAGAAACCAAAAGCCAACAAAGACTCCATTTTTCAGCATATTTAATTCCTACCTTCAGAAAGTCAGTGAAATTTTAATACTGATAATTTTTCACTAGCTGTTAGTGTAGAGCTCTGTGGGGATTCCTCCTACTTAGGCTAATGTCATTGGATATATAATCTACATTTATAACTGATACATGGCGGACTTCTCCATCTCAGAAGCTTTGTTTAAAGACTGTAGCCATTATATGTGCTAAAATAAAAAATAATACAAATCTATCAGTCTCAAAGTAGAGTTGTAGCAAATTATAGTGTACTGTGATACCTAAAGTGTTGGACTTGGGCAAAGGAGACCTAAGTTTAAGACTCCTTCAATCAGATAGCTCCTAGAATGACTTTGGGGCAGTCATTCTTCTTCCACTGAACCTACATCACAGAATTTGGGGAGATGAAATTGAGTCCTCAGAGTCAGTCAGTCAGTCAGTCAACCCATCCATCCATCCTAACTGAAATTAAAAAGCGTTCTCAAGCTTAAGTTCAAATGTATCTTGCAAACTCAATGAGATGCTTCTTGTTCTGTTCTGCAGAAATTCTTTCAATCTTTTCTCACATAAAATTGCTTTGCCTGCCAATATCCTCCATAAAATGTTACATCTCAAGTTGAGGATTGTACGGTATTTTTCAGGTTTGCTAAGAGTGCAGTATCAAGAGAAAGAAACCTTTGATGATGCTGGGTAGGAATTTGGAGAGTTGGAGTCACAACAATCAGGAGACAAAGAGTTGATGTCTCTGGTTGTCCCAAAGGATTTCAACTGGGATATTCAAAGTATTTCTGATAACAGGTAGCCAGGAATAACAATTAGAGGAATTATTACTTGGCAGGCTGTATTGAAACCCAAAGCAACAGCTTTTGCTGAAACTCAGTACGTGACCAATAGTTCATATATGAAACTTGGGAAGGAACAGGGCAAGATATTATTAGTAAGCAGAGTTGAGTTTCATATTGGCTTACCTGGCTCCATTACGTGATGAGGGATCCCTTTTTGCTTGTGGTTACAGTATTCTAGGAAGTGAAAGGCATCAGCTGGGCCTTCTGTTCGGGCTTTGTTCTTCTCTTTGCTTGTTTTTATACACTTACAGTAAACTGCAGGTAGAGATAAGGTTTTTGGCCGATTCCTGTCACGTCTTGCACGAGGCTACTTATCTCCTGGCTAGTTTTCATGTGAGCACAAATATGTTATTCCCTCCATTTAGATTACAAAGGTCTTTGCTTTAAAACAAACAGCCAGTTGAGAGCACCTTGGCTTTTGATTTTTGTTTTTTTTAGGTCCCAAGGCCTCCTGCTTGGGTGCTAAGTTTCCAATGCTGCTCAGTATTTGCACTTCCTTGTCCCAGCTGTTCTCTAATTGCTGATTTCCCACAGACATTCCCCAGCAGGCATAATGGTGGATAAGATGGGAAAGATACCACTTAAACTGCTTGCAGATGATTACATAAGAAACTGAGGAGTTGGAGGAAATGCTTGTAGTGGGCTTCCTCCTGTCCCCTGCTGCTGTCTGGTCATGGATATTATTTATTTATTTATTTATTTTAGTTTGTCAAACATGTATGGGATAACAGGTATAAGTATAAACATGGACAGGAGCACATGAAATGAGTACAAATAAATGGGGACAGTAGGGCAGGGATGGTAGGCACGCTGATGCGCTTATGCATGCCCCATTACAGACCTCTTAGGAATGGTGTGAGATCCACAGTGGACAGTTTAAAGTTAAACCTATGCTTTATCTTGTCTTTATCTTTATGCTTTATCTTTATCTTCTGCTTCTAGGTCAAATGTCCATCACTAGGTCAAATGAAAATGTCCTGGCTCTTGTCTTACCATATTATCCATATAGTAATCCAATAGCAAATAGAAGAAAAACTAAAAGGCAAGTAGCATATTCAGAATAGTTCTACTAACTAATAGCCCGGACTAAAAAGAAGAGTTATCAAATAGGCTGCACTGAAACCCCAAACCAGCTTCCCCACCACCTGAAACTCAGTCCTTGACCAACAATATGAAGTTTGGAAGGACCAGTGCAAGACATTGCTGGGCATGATACTGTAATGTATTCTGTAGTGTGGATGCTAGACACTTGTCTAGTTCAAAAAATAATAATAAAAAAAATAAAGTTATAATTGCAATTCTTAAAGTTTGTGTGCTGGTAGAATTAACGGCACACTTAACGAACTCCAAATATTTAAAAAGAGGGCAATGTGCTGACACTCTGCATGTTTTAGTCTTATCTCTTTTTGATCTGCCTCTGCTGGAATTGGTAGTTTGATTCCCCTATTCTGAGCCAACAGTGCCTGTATCAGAAACATTTGGCTCTGAGAGCTGCAGAATCAACTTTTTCAAAAGAAGAAAGCCCATTATAGCACTGAGTGAGTGAGTCTAAGCTTTCTTCTTTCAGAACAGAAATATACCATATTTTTCAGAGTATAAGATGCACCTGAATATAAGACGCATCTTAGTTTTTGGGGAGGAAAATAGGGAAAAAATCTGCCTACCAGGTATTCATCTGACTAGCATCCTTAGCAGGGGTAGGTTCCGGATATTTTTGCTATGGTTCGCTCAGGGTTGCACTGTGCGTGAAGCACGCACACGCAGCAATCAAAAATCAAAATCCAAGATGGCGGCACCCACAGAGACACCGACGGGTTAGGTGGTTAGGTCTGAAAAAAAGGTTCTAAAGCACAGTTGATAGAGAGAAGCAGTGAAAAAAGTCTGCAAAGATTGCTTCACTCCCCTTGTTAGGTCTGAAAAAAAGCTTTGAAAAAGTTAGATTCGGAGTATAAGATGCACCCAAATTATCAGCCTCTTTTAGGGGCGGGGGAAGTGTGTCTTATACTCTGAAAAATATGGTACTTGTTTTTTGGATGGTTTCAAATTATGCATTCGTTCCCCTGTTAAGGAAAGCTTGTTACCTTTAAATAAAGTGAAAATAATCGATTTCCTATTTTTGCTTTCCAGAGTAAAGGTGCATCTCGTCTCATGATTCAATCTTAGAAACAATTTTAGCTGTGTTCAGGTTTTCATCTGAACATAAAAGTTTGAAATTGAGTAAAAGAAAGTCTGCATAGGCTGGTCCTTCCCACTTATTTCATGGCCCCCACCTTCCTTGGCTCGTGGCTTTTTCCAATCTTTTCTTATCAAGCAAGGATATTTGAAGGAAGGATCACATGGGAAAGCAAATATTGGTGTAGCTTCGGATCTTGGGAAAGGGGCAGCAAGACAAGGACAGGGCTGGCAGGATGCAAGGATAAAAGGAGCAGTTCCTCCCTCCACCCCCTCTCTCTCCCTCTCTCCCTCTTTGCCTGATTTTAGACATACCAGGCAATAAACTGGACTTGGGCAAATGGTTTTGGCATGATTGTGAAGTCTATAAAATGGCCAAGGTATTGCACATCCCCAGTCATGTACTGCTGGTAGATAGACTAATAAAATAACAGAGTTGGGAGGGACCTTGAAGGTCTTCTAGACCTACCCTCTGTTTGAGCAGGAACCTTATACCATTCCAAAGAAATGCCAGTCCCATCTCTTCTTAAAGACCTCAAGTGTGATGGAGCACCTATACTTCATGAAGGCAAGCCGTTCCACTGATTAATTGTTCTGTCAAGAAATTTCTCCTTAGTTCTAGGTTGGTTCTCTCCTTGATTAGTTTCCATCCATTGCTCTTTGTTCTGCCTTCAGGTACTTAGTAGAGAGTGCGTAATAGGGAGGCTACTCATTCATGGATGTAATGATGGAATCATTCACATTGTGGGTGCATCCCAACAAATAATGTGCCATGATAATATAATAATCTCTAGTATGTCCATTGTCCACAGTCTAATCAAAGCCTTTGGCATAAATGTTTTGTAATTGGTATTAACATAGATAAAGTACTTATCTTAAAGTCACTAAAGCAACCCCATCCTTTACAAATTTCTTTAAAAGCTGCCTCCATTAGAATCACCAGGGAAATGAAGTAGTTGCAGATGGCAGGGAATGGTTTTTAAAGCAGCTGCATGAGCCCTGCAAAAGAGGCAGTTGCTTTGATGGTTCAAAGAGAATTGGTTCATTTGTAGACATGTATGCTGCCAAATACCTCTTTGGTATCTTGTATATTTGAACATACAGCTTCCCAGTACATATACATACAAAATCACGGTATTACAGCTTCATTCATACATTAGGCACACACATGCACATACAGACACATCTTTCCTCTACACCCAGTAAATTAGGATGGTGTGTGTATTGTGTAATGCTTTTATTGTAATTCACCCATCTTTTATTTTTGGGAAACAGAATAAACCAGGCTATTTGCCAGCTTGCTCCTGAGGTGAGCTTTGGTCACAGGAAACTTCTAGAAATGTTGTTCATAGCATAATTGCCCCAAATTATTTTTGGGCTTTGGTTTGCTGAGTGTCAGGGTAGTGATCAGGTGCCCTGGAAATTGGGTTTTTTTTGGTTCCAGAGGCAATGAACACACGACTGCCATGTTTTCCCAAAAATAAGACCCTGCCTTATATTTTTTTGAACCCTGAAATAAGCGCTTGGCATTATTTTTGGGGAGGTTTTATTATTTTGGGGTACGTGGAGCAAGATGGGGCTCCTTTTGCCGTTTTACCTGATTTCCAGTTCTGTTTCTCTAATCCTGACCAGAGGAAATGGTGGGGAGGGCATATTTTTGGGGGAGGTCATATTTTTGGAGGGAGGTTTATTTTCAGGGGAGGTCTTATTTTGGGGGGAGGTCCAAATAATATTTACGGTAGTAAATAAAGGGATTTTAAACCTTATTGTTAATCAAGCCAACAGATTTAAAACCATAGCTATGCAAGATGACACCCAAATCTCTTACAAGCTGCCAGGAGCTCTTTAATAACAACAGAAGTTCTAGAATATGCAGAAATGGACAAGTTGACGAAAGAAATTAGGGGAAAAGAGGAAACGGAATTTTATCAGATTTGAAATAAATTATATAATTGGTTAGAGGAGAGAAATAAGAGGTGAAGAAAAGTATAATAGAGCTCAGAGAACTCCAGCTAACATAAATATGTAAAGTATTAAAGAAAAAGATTTATAATTATGTTAAGAAAAATATAAATTGGACTATGTAATTAGTTAATAGATTGATATACATCGATATAGACTTGTAATAGAAGGGGAATGTGTATCCACAGTGTGGCTTTTATGTTTGTTTTTGTTGGTGTAATTGTCCTTGTTTATATGTTTTTTTATAAATAAAAATATATATAAAACAACAACAACAGCAGAGATGGCCTAAGGCTGGCCAGTTTCCACAATACCTAATGCTAGATTTTGTTCAGAAGCTCCCCACTAACAACAGCAACCAGGCAGTTTTTATCAAAATTTGCTACCATTTCATGGCCCTGCTATAGTCAAGAGACCACAAGACCTGTCCTTCATTGTGTAGCTCATGACTCTGGGATGGGAATTGAAAATCTGAGACTTTCACAGTGGGAAAAGCTACATGATATTTTCCACTCCCCTTCTCCTTTGTTCCACAAGCAAGAGTGGAAAAACAAGCATGCTAGCTTAGAATGAGTTCTAAGTTTCTAGATTTTTCGTAGTATAAGGAGAAATCATAACATGTCACCAAATCCTTGCGATAACAATGGTCTTCCGCATTGCCGCTGTAGGCTTATCACTGCTTTCCCTCACTTCTGCCAAAAGGAAGAAGAAGAAAAACATAAGATGTGAATGAAACAAAATTGGCTTCAGAAGGAGATAATAATACACACAATCCAATATTCTGCATCAGGGGTCCTTTAAGTGTTTCTCAATCTTGGCAACGTAAAGGTGACAAGATGTGCCAAGGTTGGGAAACACTGGGCTATGTTACGGAAAGAATTGGATGACCAGAACAGTGTTTGAACCCACATTTAAACCTAAACCATATGGTTTTGACTTGGTCTGCTAGCTCATCAATCCATTCTGAGTATATAAGAGTTCAGCCTAATAAGATTTGTTTTGTGTACTGTGTGACTGTTATAATATAAAATAATTGTACCATGACTCCATTTGGTTGTTATCTGGTTTTCCAATTTAGACAAATACAGTTGCTTAGGGCAGACATAAACTTTCCTCTTAGACCCTAATCCAATAAAATGCATCTTCTGTACATAAGGAAATGTAGTTAAAAAAAAAACATTGATACCCCCCTCACACACACACACACACACACACACTGTGTATGAGTATTTTGTGAAAGCAGAAGCCTGGGGTGATACATTCAACTTCTTACTCAAGGACTGTACTCATGTATTGGTTTATGCCACCTCAAATTTATTGCAGAATAGACAGGAGTACAGTGCTTTTTCCACATATCATGCTTTTGCCCTGAGTAAAAAACACCTAGAATAATAATTTCAATATATCTTAATTGGCAGGTTTCCCTTTCTATGTTTATTTATGTTGATAGCCTTTGGCTTCAATTGCTGCTCAGAACAGAAACTGGATTCATGGATCAACCCTCAGGGAGTCTTTTAGCTCCTGCTAAATAGAAATGGTCCAATTTTCTTAACTGAAATTCTGTATGCCTTAAACTTTCTAGGCTTCTTTTTTTAGCTCTGACACAAAATTGAGTTGGAAATTTTGCAGAGGCATGAACAAGGCATTTCTGATATTCGGGGAAGAGAAATGGCTGACATGGAGAATATTGTATATATACAAAAGAGGCCTTTAGTAAAATGGAGGAATTATACCCCAGTTTTTAGGAGAGGGAAAGTAGCATGACAAAGTGACAAAGTATAAAATGATTTAGAATGAATAAGTGAAATCTTGTTTAGCTTGTAGTGTCTGGAGGGTTAAATCAATTTTATGGTATGAGTGGAAACCTGCAGAATAAATCTGTGATGGTTGTTTAGATTTGGACATAATAAATAGGCAGCTTATCTGAGGAGAAAAAAATTAAACTAAGTGACTGGGTATTTATCCCTTGAAATAGATTAATTAAGTACCCTTTCTTTCTAAAAAGCAATATCATTAATTGAGTAATACGAGTTTGAAAAAAATTGTAAGAAAATTCACACATGCTTGAAAATCAAAGCTTTTGAGATACAGACAGAGCATATGTGCATTTTCTTACAATTTTTTTAAAACTCTTATTACTCAATTAATCATATTGCTTTTTAAAAAGGAAGGGTACTTAATTAACCTATTTCAAGGGATAAATATCCAGTCACTTAGTTTAAAATTTTTCTCCTCAGATAAGCTGGCTATTTATTATGACCAAATCTAAACAAACAAACACACACACACACACACACACACACACACTATACACACACACACACACTATTTTTTCTTGATCTGATTTGGCTGTGGGTGTCTTGAGGGTGATTGCTGTTGTTATTATTCATATTATTAGTTAGATTTATATCCTGCCTTTTTCAAAGAATTCAAGATTAGATACATAACATCATTTTTTTTTCAATTTCTCCCTATAACAATGAACCTGTGACCAAAGTCACTGAATACATTTTTTGTTTGTGGAACTTGGCTCTCTCCAGTCCTAATATAACTTAATCATGATATCATGTTCTTGTTTATTTGCTTTTGATTAGCATGATATATGCACCCACCCATTAATATACACACCACTCAATAAATTCTGGCTATAACAGTGTATCTCTTTTTTTGGGTGGAAGTCTTTAGTGTATATATATCCAAGTCCTTCCTGAACTTCTGGTTTGCCCATTGGGCCATTTTTCAGCCTCTGGAAGATTCAGGGAAGCCTCCTGAAACTCCTGTAGGGGGAAAATGGCCCAATGGGGGCGAGGGCGCATGTGGGTGGCATGTATGCATGCACAGCATAGTGTGTGTGATATGTGTGTGTTGTGTGCCAGCACGTGTATGTGTGGTAGCGCATGCATGCTGCCATTTTTGCCATGCAAGAAGAAAAAGCTTCACCATCACTGCCTTATGTCATCAAATTAAAGAGAAATGCACCTATTATTTCTGTAAACAGGAGAAAAAGCTGTTAAATTCAACCTCTACGTGAGCCTTTTACAACTTTGTTAACTTGAAACTTAGGTTCGCAAGTGATTCCACCTTTAAAATGGGTTTGATTGTAATGAAGTGTTGGTCAGGCCATTCTTTTCAATACATTTGATAGCAATGGTTGCGGTCCTTCATTCGCAAGTCAAACCACAAATAGTTGTAGCAAATTGCTGAATTAAATTTTAATATTAAATTTACAGTAGATAATGTTGAATTAGCATTATATAATCTAAAGCCAATGCTATCCACAGGACCAGATGGATTATGTGTTGTTTTCCTGAAAAAGCTTGCTACCATCCTAGCTGAAACTTTGTATACAATTTTTGAAGTATCATTTTGAACTAGTTCCCTGCTTGATCTATGGTCATCAGCTATAGTTATACCAAAATTTTAAAAAGGGTGACCCTAATTCAATTGAAAATTATAGACCAACTTCTTTGTGTTGTGTTACATGCAAAGTTCTGGAATCAATTATATACCAATCCATTGTTCACCAATTAGAGACAAATAATTTGCTATCCGACAGTTTGACTTTAGGAAAAACTCATCCTGTAATTTACAACATTTCAACTGTAAAAACATCTGGAACTACATGTCTTGATCAAGGCAACTTGTTTGGCAACTTCAAATTTTGATTAATAAATGTTCTGTCTTACATATTGATAAAAGTAATCAGAATGTCAAGTATAAGCTAGGTGGCATTGATCTAGCAAATGACCCTAACTTTGTTAAGGTCCTAGGTGTAGTTATCTCTGATGATTTATGCTCCAAAGCTCACTGTAACAGCGTTGCTAAAAAAGCATTAAGAGTTGTAAACTTAATTTTGTGAAGTATTTTCTCTGGAAACATTGTAATGCTAATTAGAGCTTGTAAAACTTATACTAGACCAATTTTAAAGTATTGTTCAACTGTTTGGAATCTGCACCATATATCTGACATCAGTAGGTTCAGAAGTACTTCACAAGAAAAGTCTTGCACTCTTCTGTAAAGAATAGAATTCCTTATGCTACTAGGCTCAAAATTCTAAGTTTGGATAACTTAGCACTGCGTCGCTTGCAGTCAGACCTAGGTATTGCATGCAAAATTATACGTAGTAATGTTTTTACCTGTAAATGACTTTTTCTGTTTTAATCACAATAATATGCGCGTGAACAACTGCTTTAAACTCAATGTGAATCAAACTTGACTGTAAAAAATATGATTTCAGTAATAGAGTTGTCGAAGTCTGGAATGCCCTACCTGATTCAGTTGTCTTAGCCAGGGCTTTTTTTCTCAGAGAAAAGGTGGTGGGCCTCACCTCCCTCCCCAGGCCACGCCCCCCCCCCAACCAGGCCACCCCCCCCAC
>JANHFT010003954.1:2330-20881 GCA_032467955.1 Pseudoxenodon macrops
CATCTATAAAACATTTTATACATATTTTCCTTATATGCTATAGCCATTGTTAATTTATAATTTCTTTCCCATAATTGCTGCAATTTATCCATTTCTATTGCATAACCAAAGTTTCTTGCCCATATTACATTGTTTCTTTTACCACTTCTTCTTCTAATATTTGTTGTATAGTTTCTTGTGCCTTAATCATGGCCAAATGATCCAGGTTCGTGCCTCAGTATGCTGGACTCCAATTTAAAATACCAGGAAAAAGGAAGACCATTTAATTTGCGATTTATTTGGAACATTCCAAGGTAAAAAGAATTCCCGGTTACAAGGGAGAGAACCTGGAATATAGACTTGCATTTATTTTTATAATGTGCACAGTAAAGATACTTCAGAATAAAAATTGATTGAATTAGAAAATCCAATATTAAATAATAAACACTCCTGTGAGCCAGATTCAACTCCTGGTTGCTAAATAGGCAGATCCTTGGACATTTTGTAACATAAACAGATTAACAGAGTTGGAAAGGGGCCTTGTAAGTCATCTAGTCCAACCCACTTCCCAGGTAGGAGACCCTACACAGTTTCTGACAAATGGCAGTTCAATCTCTTCTTGAAAGCCTCCGGTGATAAAGCTCCCACAACCTACGAAGGAAACTTCTATTCCATTGATTGATAGTTCTCACCGTCAGAAAATCCCTCCTTAGGATAGGGAAATGGTTGACATTTCCTCAATATATATATAGGCCAAGGTTGGGTCTGAATTTTTCAAGCATCTACAACCTGGTTCTTAGCTACTCACAAGATGAGTATTGTTCAACAGAGATTGATTTTTAGATAGGGAAAAGAACATAATGTAAGTTAATATAGGATTATATTGTCCGCCAACCCTATTTGCTGAAGTAGGAATTCAGAGTGGATCTACACAAAGGCATGAAGCCAGATTCAAACCAGGATTTCTGGTTTTTAATCAAAGGTTTGAGTAGGAGAGTTACATCAGAAATACCAATAAATCAAATCAAGTGCTCTCTTATGTCATAAAATAGAATCTCGTAGATTATATTTTTCGCCAATTATTACCTTTTTAAACTACTACTACTACTGCAAAAAAAATCCCCCTTATATTCTTAGGAGGAAAAATAATGAAATTACACAATCTACAAAACAGAAAAAGAGGAAAGAAAGTAAACATCGCCAAAAAATGAGGAAAGGTAACCATAGAATTATATCATTTATTCCCAAAAAAAAAAGAGCAATCTTATACTTACATATAGTGCTATTTTAACGCAATAGCAATCATGCACTTTATATGCAATTAAGAAATTAAAAACAAATTCTAGAATTTAGGATTGACTTAGGAAAGGTTAAAAAGGCATCTACTAACAAGAGAGCAGGCTACCAGTGAGGAAGAATTCTGTGCCAGCTGAAAAATAGCCATGAACTTCTGTGATCCCATGAAGTAAATTAGCTAATTTTTAAATCAGCTGCTGTCTGCTTTTTAAAAAAATGTGTAAAACTCTTATTTCTTTTGAAATGCTCTCTAGACTCTCTAAGAAGGCATGTTTGCCTATTTCCAAGCACAACTGTTTCATGGCAGTGTGCTCTTTGTCAAAATAACATTTGATCCAGAAAGGTAGATTAACATCTCTTTATTTACACGTAAGTAAAAAGATACACACACACACACACACACACAGACAGGTGTAGGGTGAAGGGCCCTTAAAAGGAAAGAAATCACTTTCCTAGAAAAATGAAATATTTTAGGAAATATTAAAAGGACAGAATATTTCCCCTAAAAGGCTGAGTTTCTGCCTCCCACCTTTGTCAAAAAAAAAAAAACAGCAGGAACCACAAAATCCTCTTGACTTCTCCCTCCCTCCCTCTCTCTCTGTCTCTCTCTGTGTATCTCTCTGTCTCTGCCCTGGCTGCTTCTCCATCCCCCACCGTTGCCCTTACCTTCTCAGGCCAGGTGAGGAGTAACTGGAAGGGAAGGGTCAGGGGTGGGGCCAGCCAGTGGTGGGATCACCCTACAGGGAGCCACAGCAGAGGGTCTAAAGAGCCGCATGCGGCTCCAGAGCCGCAGGTTGCAGACCCCTGAACTATGGCCATGCTAGGTTGGACTGTTGGGAACTGTGGTTGAACAATTTTGGGAGAGCCCACAGGTTCCCCTACCCCAGTAATCTAGCTGATCACCCAATCTTCCCTTGGCTATATCTATGGCATTGCCACATCTACAAACATAGTAGAAAAGTCATCTGTCTTCTCACCTTCATTTAATTAATGGATATTTTTAAACAATTAGTCCCTTTTAATAATTTAAACAATACAGCCAGAAGACAAACAGAGGTAGATGCAAACATTTTTGTATTGAAATGGATTTTTATATGCCTAGCATATGGTCCTTCATCTTCTTCTACACTAGCAATAGAGATAGATGGAGTTGGACAGTCTCCTGCAATGGTTACTAGTCTTCTTGAGGAGAGAAGTCCTCCTCTTAGGCTTCCCTTTCCTTGGCAGAGTAAGCATCTGCAGCAAAGAGGATTGGCTGATAGGAGGCTTTCCTTAAAAACATTCCTCTGTGATGGGCAGATTGGACTGTCTTCTTAAAACTTTTTGAAAGTTTTTATTTTCTCATATTAATAACCATAAATATATAATCGACATTGACATAATCACTATCAGTCAATTGCAAAAGGCAGCTTTTCGTGGAACTGCTTACATCCCATGATACCTTTAACATCATCAATAACAATGTCTGCTTATTCGCCCTTCAGAAGGACTCGACAGGTGGATCAAATTCCAAATCCAGTCTAAACAATTGGGTGACTGGGTAATAATAGGCTGTCTGCCTCTCAGCAACTCTTAACCGTATAGATGCCCCATGCTTTCATAGTGATCAGAGATTTTCAGAGAGGGCCAGAGGTGGGTTCAGTCCAGTTCTACCGAACTGCTAGCAACTTACCGGCATGGTTCAGTAGAACCGTTAGCAACCCGGGCCTGCCATGCCCCAGAGCCGGTTCTTTTGGTGCCATCATCTTGGATTTTGCTTCTGTGCATGCACAGAAGCTTTTATAAAGTACTGTGCATGCACGCACGCAAAGCATGCACGCAACCGCAGCACGCCCCTGAGTGAACCGGCAGTAAGAAGATTTACTGGAGAGAGCCTTTGATATTTTGGACTGGCTAATCCTACTTTGCCTCCCAAATTGGCTGGCAAATTCATCTATGAAGTTTTAATTAAAAGCCCATTTAAAAAATACCGCATCAGAAAGCTGCTCCAAAAATGGGTGAGAAGGAGTAGACTTACCTTCATTCACATATTCCTAATTTTATGTACAGAAACTAATCAGTCCATGAGTTGAACTTTATTTCAACACTAATAGGACCCACTAATATAATTGAGGGCAGCAGGCCAGTTTTGAGATATGGACAAACCTAGTTTTGTTCTTCAACACTGCCCAACATTTTCATTATGGAGGAGATTCCATTCTGCCTAATAGAAAAACATTATTTTTTACTCCCTGTTTCTTTTCTAAGTTGATAACCAGAGAGACAAAGTAACAGCCTGGATGGGCCAAAAGTTCTCCTTCTTTTGGGATTTCTTCATTTTTCTGTTTCTCAAACCCTAAAGTTGGCTATGTTTTAAGGTAGGCCATACTTCCTTGGGTAATATGTAGATCAAAACACACCTTCAACATTAGGCCTTCTCCAGGTTTTAAGATGCAGCCCTGTGTTCAAAACCTCTTGATAACAATAGTATGTTAAGGAAAGATTGGCCATTCTTCATACCAAATATGCAGAATGAAGAAAAATGTGTATGAAAGTAACCAAGGATTTTTATGTATTTGCATTTTAAATTTACAGAATAAGGAAGAAATTTCACAATATAGAATGTGCAACTGGCAGGGACAGAATAAAAGCTGATTTGTATATCTAATATAGTAATATAACATGTTGATCTTTTTAGCCACTGGGAAAGAGTGGCCAATAAATTTATAATAATAATGCCAACTCTGCAAAGAAGCTGAAGAAACAGTGGGCCACCTAGTTAGCAGCTGCAAGAAAACTGCATAGACGGATTACAAACAATTACATGATAAAGTAGCATTGGAAGATCTGCAAGAAACACCATTTATCCATAAACAAGAATTGGTGGGATCGTAAAATAGACAAAGTAATAGAAAATGAAGCAGCTAAAATGTTCTGCCACATAACACCCCAGACTTAATAATTCTCTGCAAGAAAGACAAAAAAGAAAATTTGGCAATATTTGGAGACAGTAGAGAAAATAACAAAATACAAAGACTGCAAACAGAAGTAGAATGACTGTTGGAAAATAAAGCAAATAGCAATAGGTGCCTTGGATGCAACCCAAAACGTCTGGACCACCCCTCGAATATCATCGGCATTGACAAATAACCGCCAATCAATTGCAAAATGCAGTTTTCCTCTGGACAGCTTACATGCTATGACAATACCTTTAATATTAATCAACACCGTTTGTTTAATTCAGGTCATTGGGAAAGACTCAACAGGTGGACAAAATTGCCAAATCCACTCTAAACATGTAGCTGATTATGTGACCAACCTATAGTAATATCTACAAAAGATTTGGAATATTTCATTTTTCGGAGTATAACTCAAAAGTGTCCTCAAAAGGCAAAGTGATGCGTGAACCTATAGTAATATCTACAAAAGATTTGGAATATTTCATTTTTAGGAGTATAACTCAAAAGTGTCCTCAAAAGGCAAAGTGATGCGTGAATCTCAAACAAGTACATCACAGCTGTGCAAACCCTCAAAGGAGGCTTTGCTTTGATGAAAGTTCATATAAAGTAGCCCTTTGAAGCTGCTTTCCAATGGATAGAACTTCGTCTCACCACTTTTCAGAGAAGCAAAGCAGCTGCATGGCTCAACTTCTTGTCCATCTCTTTCAATCAGTGGTTACTAGGACTACTGCTTGAGTGTGGATTGGTAGGCGTGGATTGGTGGGCGTGGCAGGGGAAGGATCCTATAAAATCTCCATTCCCACCCCACTCCAGGGGAAGGTTACTACAAAATCCCCATTTCCTCCCAATCAGCTGGTACTCGGGAGACAGAGAATTGATGGAGGTGGGGCCACTCAGAGGTAGTATTTACCGGTTCTCCGAACTACTCAAAATTTCCGCTACTGGTTCTCCAGAACTGGTCAAAACCTCTGAATCCCAACTCTGCTTCCTACTGATATATAACTGGGGGCAACCTTCCCTTTGCTTCTCTAATTTGTAAAAATAGTCTTTCCATTGATGGCTACAAACCTTGTGAAAACTGGAAGCAGATTAAATTGCAATTAGTGTCCAAGATGGAAATGCTCTGGCTTCTTAATACAGGGATGTTAATCTAGATGAGGGTTTACAAAGAAAAAAAGATCAGATGACTGGTGTGTATTTGCACTTTTTTTCCTGTTTAAGCTTCCACGTTGGTAACTGTGAAGTTTACAAACTAAAAAGTCTGTCTAGGAGCAGATTTCCCCTCTTCCCTTGCCATTCAGCACATCTGAATGTGCCTCTCACATCTCCTATAAAAGAGAATACAGAATCATGCCTACAGTATTCATGATTCATTTCAAAACCCATAATGATTACGACCCCAAGAGACAGGAGTTTGAAAGGTGAGAAAACTGTAACAAAAGTAATTAAAATAATCCCACTGGTATGAATCAAAATTGCATTTGTTCATAAGTTATTAACCAATTAGCACATAAATGAATAGGGCATCGATCCATAAACTCATCATAGCAGGCTTCTAAAGAAAATAGTTATTGAGTACACATTGCAACGGGGTTGTAGCATGCATAATGTGAATTAGCCCTACCCAGGAAAGCCATTGGCCCCTATGGTTGGAGCTATATGCAAAGCACTTATTCTTCCCTCCTAGAAAATAAACTAATCTCCTTCATCTCTTAAATCATAATATTTCCCCGACTCTTGCCTCTTTCTTTCCTCTTCTTCAACATGCTTGGCTACATATGAAGCTGACATTACCTCTCCATCCCATCATGCTCCTCTACTCTCCCATTGTCACCCATGAGTAAATATATGTGGTCTTCATTGCAAAGAGCTACCATTGACTTCATATCTGAAACTTGACACAGGTATATTATTTTTTTATTGGGGGAAATCATTAAAACTGTCTAGGAATGAGCTGCTACTTGCATTGCAACCATCCCTATTAAGGGAGAAGGAAAATAGGAAGAGCCCATTTGTAAATCTTTAGGAACAAGAATCCAAGCAGAAGGCACAACATAATAAATCTAATCCACAAGATGACAATATTCAAATATTGCAAAAGGAGGAGGCATTACTTATTGGGGTAAGTCTGTCAGTGCACTTGATAGTTAATTGGTCATTATCTAATATGTTATATCATGTTTAGAGGGTAATAGGCACCATTATCTTTACATAAAGAATAGATACACCCATCCCTTTGTTAAAGAGTATAGTTGGCTATTTATTATTTTCTACATTGTTTATTATATATTTTGAAAGAGTGTAAGAAATAAGTATCACAAAGAAGGAAATTAGGTAGAGATATGGAGACATAGATAGGTAAACAAGTTTCAGACTTCAGATAGTCCTTGTTTAATAGTTACAATTGGGACTAGCAACAAATGGTAGCTAAGTCACATGATATAAGATAGTATTTCAGCTTTCATTTGCTTTACAGACTTGCAAGCATTGTAAACCTGAGGTTTGATTGCAAAGTTACTTTTTCATCACTGTTGCAATTGTGAATGGTCATGAAATGAGTCAGTCACTAAACAAGGACTATTCGTAACATATTTCGGTATATCATTAGAAACCTATATCATTGTATTTCATATCCACATTTCTGGTCAAAATCCACATACTTTTGTTGAGCTTTAAGCCAAAAACTGCTTGATTAACATTGTTCACATTAAAAGAAAACTATAAATGGTAAATGATGCAATTCCCCAAACTGTAAATTCAATAACAAGTTGAAGCATGAGCTCTAGAAATCAAATTAAGTGAGTGGTAGAATTGTATGTGTAATTTATAAACCAAGAATGGTTTCCAATTAAAAGTAAACTCTTTGTTGGATTCATCACTTAAATGCAAAGTTATTTTGTATATTGAAGCATACTGCCATAATTTAATTAGCCATTCTTCTAATGAGGGATCTAAATTCTTTTACAATAAAAGGTATATAAAATCCTTGCATCTATTAATATATACAATGCCAAATCTCCTCTTTCTTTCCACCATTACTTACAAACACACCAATATCAATATTAGTATATGCTGATGGCATATTGTTGCAAAACTAATTAGAGCTAAAGTGAGCATTATGACCCACTGCAGAATTTTGCAAGGAAGAAAAGCTATTGATAAATTACTCTAAAACCACTTGTCACCTCAAATACTTTTGTCTTGGAAGGAAAATTCAAAAGAATCCCTTACAATGATCCATTAGGATCTACTGGTCAAATGCAGTGGAATCCATTAGATATGCCTTATCATACAGCCTCTTTTGGAGAACTATTAGAAATTGTCATATTACACATCTTTTAGTGGACATCCCAGGATACACAGCTCATGTTTAGATTTTATATTCAACTGCTAGTTGAATATGATTCCACAAATCATATACTGTACATCAAATATGATGCACTCAAAATGAGAAGTCAAATTCTGATCTAACATCATACTTTGTCTTTAGAAAAGAATGCTAGCTTTTTATTTTCTGCTTCACCACTCTGTTCTTTTGGCTTTATTTGAACTATAACCATAAACTGAATAAATAAACAAACAATGTCAATTCAGTATATTTTGAAAGCATATATTTAATAAAAATAAAATAAAAATAGCAAAGGGGTTGCAATTTTCAAAATTTGTTCCATTACAGTTATGTTACAGTGAAACATTTTCTTATAGTATTAAGGTTTGCAATATCGCAACCACATATGAAAAATGTGCCTATCATCCATCCATCCATCCATCCATCCATCCATCCATCCATCCATCCATCCATCCATCTAATCTATCTTATCTATCTATCTATCTATCTATCTATCTATCTATCTATCTATCTATCTATCTATCTATCTATCTCTATCGTTATAGAAATATACATATTCTTCTTCCATTGAAATTCTTACTCATGCACCTCTGTATATTTTGCATCTATTTCATCTATTTAACTGCACAATATTTAACTTTTTAACTAGTCACATTTCCTAATACAAATGCTTTAGAATGATTCCCCTCAAAGTTTCTGGCTTAGTTGTTGTGTTTATTTTAATTCTATTCCCATAAGCAAGATATTATGATATAGGATCTACTGTACTGCTTGAGCAGGGGGTTGGACTAGATGACCTCCAAGCTCCCTTCCAACACTGTTATTCTGTATTCTATATCATACCTTTAATTCCCAATTAATTAGAAAGTATTACTATGGTGTACCAGATCCTTGCAAGGCAATTAAGGTTTAAGGATATTCATGAATTCTTCTATTATATTTCAATTTTGTAATTTGTCTATTTATAAAGAGTTTTGGATGTATTGAAACTGCACAGTTGCAAGAAAAGCAGTTCTTCCTTCTTGGAAGAATGCCTTTGTATATGATTCAAAAAGTTGAGTCAACAAAATTGTCAGTTCTCTGCTTCTGAATTGGCTTTATATCAACCCAGAGACTTCTATGAAAGAGGACAGGTTGATTTGTGCCAATAAATGTTTCATCATCTTTTATACTGTATATTGGCCAGGGCTGATATGGAGATAGGATTGCTGCAACTCCACTACATCATACCTCCTTGCTAAAACAATTTGAATAGGCTTCTTGTTATTAATATCCAAAATATATTGGCTAGCAATATAATCTTACATAATAGATCCTGCTTTGAGCTATATTAATATTACCATCACATCTTGGGGTTGTTGTTTTTTCCTTTCAGAATTACAGGGTTGTAAAAAGGGAGTTATAGGGACACAGTGCTCAATGGCTAAGACGCTGAGTTTGTCGATCAGAAAGGTCGGCAGTTCGAATCGCTAGCACCACATTTGTTCCCATTATTTGTCCCAGCTTCTGCCAACGTAGCAGTTTGAAAGAATGTAAAAGTGCAAGTAGATAAATAGGAACCACCTTTGGTGGGAAGGTAACAGCATTCCATGTGCCTTTGGTGTTTAGTCATGCCCACCACATGACCACACAGACGTCTTCGGACAGCGCTGGCTCTTCGGTTTTGAAACGGAGATAAGCACTGCAGAGGTGGGTTCCTACCAGTTTGGACCGATTCTATAGAGTAGGTAGTAAGCTGCTAGTGACATCACGGAGCCAGTTCTGGTCCATGAATGCCACCATCTTTTTTTTAAATCTTTTTTGGAGGGGATTTTTTAAAAATTCTTTCTGGTTTATTTTTCTTCTGCACATGCGCAGAAGCCGAGTTTCCAACACTGCGCATGCGTCGCCATCTTGTTTTTAGCCTTTAAAAAAAGTTTTGGAATTTTTTTCTGCTGCGCATGGCCACACGGCGCAGCCAATAACATTTGACAGCTGATTCTTTGTAACATTTGGCAGCCATTAATGTAATGTGATAGTAGTTAATAGCAGAAAGCAATAACGTTAAAAGGGAAAACTTGGAAACAAGTTTCCTTCTTTCTTTTGTTTTTTTAAATTTTCCTTTTTCTCCCCTTTTCAGTCATACTTCAAAATAAACTGCTGAGCTCCAGCAACCTGACATTTTCATTGTGTTAGAAGGCACCTGTGCTCTAAATATATCCCCAAGTGATGGTTTTTCACTGGCAACATACAACCTTATAACTGCTTATTTGTAACTTATGTGGAACGTGTTTGTCTCATCTGTGCTATTTAGGACCATATCTCCTGCGATCTATTGAACTATTGATAAACGGATAACCTCTATCTACAGTAGGGAGGTAGAAGTCAGAAGTGAAATATGTTTGTGCTCTCCTTCTGAACTAATAGAGATACATCTTAACAATTGCTTAGTTTCAGGGCCGTTCAACGGGTCGTGTGAAAAATTCTTTTGAGAATGCACTTTTGCACTCCCATCAAGCAGCCACAGCCTCAGGGGAGGCATTTAGAAATAGTCATAAAAGACTAACAGAGTATAAAATTTCCACTGTCTGGTTAAGATAAACTCAGGCACCTCTGAGTTTGGAGTTTATGCAACTGAATTCATGCTAATATTTATATATCATATAAATGCTATTTTATACAAAGATCTCCGAATGTGGAGTTAAACATATTGGATGTTGCAATATTAATTTTTCAGCTCTCAGTTTTAAAAAAAAAATTGATCTGTGATGACATATAGATGCTTGAAATCAAATGTACAGTGGAACCTCCGTTCCAGGACTTTGGTTGGCATCCGATTTGGTCGTGAATGGAAGCAAGACTGACTGCGCATGCACGGACACAAAAAAATGGCGCCAAAGGAGAAATCGCTGCGGCTGAGTTTGATTGTGAACCGAAGATATGGTCGTGAACAAAGGCAAACGTTTAGTGGGTTTTTTGTTCGGGAACAGATTTGTTCGTGGACTGAGGCGTTCGTGAACCGAGGTTCCACTGTACGAGGAAGTATTCTAGAAGTCCCACAGAAAGTAACGTTGCCATAATGTAACATTTATACTTTTTAAAACTATCAATTATTATAGTATAAGTTCAGATCCAGAATGGAGAAAAATTGCGACATCCAGTATCCTCAGTACTTTCCCAGCTTAAGACAAAGTTGCCAATTTCATGTGAGATCAATTAGAGTAGTAGTTGAGGAAATTGCACAAACTTACTGACCTATGATCCTTGCTTTGCTATTTGCTTTGCCTCCATATGTCAAACTTTTCAACATTATTATTTTTTTACAGATCACCTGAAATAAACCTCAAATGCAGGGAGAACAGTATTGCAATTAGCATTCTAGGTAATGTTCTTTTTTTAATATAAAGTGGATTAAACTTTACCGCTTGTTTGTTCCTAACATATTCCGATGATGTTGTGACATCAACCATTATTTTCCCATCTGCTCTTCCTTCATTTTTTGTTCCTCTGTTTTCCTTTCATTTGTTCTTTCTCATTAAGCAGCACATGTTTATTGTTGTTCCCATTCTAACGGTTATAACAAAGTACTTGGCATTTGAAGGGAACAACTTTAGTGAGAGTTTTTTTATTTTTTTATTTTGTGGGGGATCTAAATTCCTTTTTGTATCAGCCATCCATGTCTTTTCTTGATCCTGAGAGGAAATAAAAACTTATCTCACATAATTTATCACGTAGAATTCTTGTTCTTCTATTTCCACTTAGGCCAGTTAACAATTTGGTAATTCACTCAGAGGTGCTTTTATAGATTATATATGTTTTTTTGTTTTCCTCAATTCAGCTTTGCATAACTAAGAAATGTAATTACCAGGTATACATTTGCAAATGTTCCCACATGAATGAATGTATTTAAAAATAAATAAATGATGGTAGATGGAATTACATTTGACTTTCTAAGCACTTATTTCAGCACATGTTATCTAAATGGTGACATTCCAAAGTGTATAATTCTGTTTCTTCCTCTGAAAATATAGGAAGGATGAAAATATAGGAATATGCCTTATACTGAACCTATTAGGAATCTAACTATGGACTACTTGGAACAGATAAGTGCTTGGCCTGTGTCTGACCCATTGTTCCACTGCTTGGTTGTCACTGGAAAACAGTACCTTGCATGGGATGAAACAAACAGCAATAAAGCAACTTCTACCAGGGTTCTCTTCATTGGTTCAATGCATTTCAGGAGAATGTGCTTCTAAGAAGGACTAAAAGACAATGTCGAAAAACAAAACAAAATGAAGCAATGCAATGAAATCCATCTAGAAGTTAGAATGTTCAGTATCTCTTATAGGTAAAATAATGTATGCAAAACTAGTAAGAATTTAAACTATACTAGCGGCAAATCCTTGTCCAAGTATGGGTCTAATATGCTGCATGTACCTCTCAGTTGGTTTGATGTGGACAATAGGATGTTGGTTGGCACAACAATGTATAGATTAGAGCAGGGGGGGCCCCAACCCCCAGACCATGGACTGGCACTCGTCTGTGGCATGCCAGCAACTGAGCCGTGCAAGCGAAGGCCCATCTGCAGGATGTACGCAGCATGTGAAACCATGCACAGAAAAACCTTTCTTCATATTAGGAATGTGGCATATTAACCAAAATATATCCGAATTTACCCACATCGTCCTTATCCTTAGCAAGGATTGCTACATGTGACATTGGTCAATTAGGGCCTGTAACCTACCTGAAATTCTCTGTCTTTCTTAAAAAGTGTTGTGCAATACCTTGATTAAAAAAATGTGATGGGTAACAAGTGTTAATGTTTATCATTCTGTCTGGCAATCATCATGCAATATGAAGGAAGCAAATTAATATGAAAGAAAGCCTTCTTTGCTCAAAATGCATTCAATGTGTTTACGGATACAGGATTTGTATACTTCCTTTTCTAATCACTTTTGGAAATTGTGGACTTTGGACTGTAATTAGTAACACAGTTGTTAAGTGAATCTGGCTTCCCCATTAACTTTACTTGACAGAAGGTTGCAAAAGGTGGATCATACGACCCCGGGACACTGCAACCGTCATAAATAAACCTGACTTTTAATCACATGACCATGCGGATGCTGCAATTGGTATAAGTGTGAAAAAGTCATAAGTCACATTTTTCAGTGCCACTGTAACTTCGAACAGTCACTAAATGAACTGCCATAAGACTAAGACCAGTGGTGAAATCCTATCAGTACACCCTGATTTGGGCAAACCGATAGCAGCCGTGGCAGGTGATCTGGACAACCAGTAGTGTAGGCAGTGCAAGGCTCCGCCCAACCACCCGAACGCTGTAACTTCCAGGTGTTTTCACCCTCTGCACATGCGCAAAGCTTTCTGCACATGCACAGAGGGTGAAAATGCACACCCAATGGGGCATAAGCACAGCAAATGTGCGCACACGAAGCGTGGACTTCTGGCACGCAGCGCATGTACTTCCGAACTGGTAGGGAAGGTAAGTAGATTTCACCATTGGCTAAGACTATCTGTACATGTTTAAACATTAAACAAAAAGATTTTGGGTGGAAATTAACAGCAAAAGGTGACCAGAGTTAATTTTTAGAAAGATATAAATGGACTAGGGTCTAGATTGACTTAATAAAATTTGGAAAGTAAATATAAAACTCCTTTCCATGGGAAATAATACATGCATTTGCAGTTGGAAATAAAATAACATAAGTTGAGATGTATGTGGAACCCTAGAGAACTTCAGAAAGAAAGAAAAGAATGGCTATATCGATATTTTGGAACAATGGGCTCAGAAGCTTGTTTTAAAGATTTCTACCATTATTGGCAGACTGAATGATACTATGTTTTACTGGACAAGACTGAAATATATTCAAATATCAAATTTAAAATCATAGGCTATACCAAGGATATGGGGGGGAAATGAAATACTGAATATAGAAATTAAACTGGCTGATGTTTTAGTAATTAAAAAGGATGTACAAATAAAAGACCACAATAATAATTTGAATAATCTATATTGAATTTACAAAAGGGATTTGTTAATGATGTCAGCGGTTTTGTGCAGAAAGGTAAAGAGAAAATGAGTTGCTAGAGCAATAATCTCTTAAACAAATAACCATTTTTCTTTTTGTCATTAGTTTTCTGTACAGATTTTCCACCCTTGTAATAAGGTAATGGGAAGGCTGTGAGCTAATAAATCTCTTCAGAGCTCTCATTTCTCACCTTAATGATGCCTTAAGCAACTCAGCCTTTCACTAATAAAGGCATCAAAATATTGTCTCGCCCACCTTGTTAAGATGGTGGATATGGAATACTTTGAATACACAAAATTGCTAAGTATTATCTTTAGCCTCTCCCTATTGTTGCATATTTGTTTCATAGTCAGAGATTTTACAGCTGTAGCTTTTTGGGGGGTGGGGTGGGGTGGTAAATATACAGCTTCATGAGCTACCACTGAGAAATGGACAGTTCAACTAAAAAACACTCCTTTTATAGACCAATGTGTTTTTCTTGAAAGTAAATCACACTAATCTCATTATTCATTATATTATTCCTACCAGCCAATCAATCAATCTTTATTACTGTCATGGATCAGCATAAGAATGTAGGAGGCAATCATAGGCAAAGAAAACTGTAAACAATAAAGATAGCTAAAAATATGATAATAATCTAAAGATAATCTAAAAAAGATTTATAATAAATAAAAATGATATATGTGTGTGTTTATGTGTGTAGTGTTTGTGTGCATATATAAACCAAAAAACTAACATACATAGAAGCATACATACATACATACATACATACATACATATCTGCATGCATACATATTTGTGTGTGTGTTAACAATACATATTATTAAAAAGGAGGGATTAGACAGGAGAGGGGTATCATAAAACATTAGCATATATATCACTATGTTTACCTAGTATGGTAATAAAATGTCTGCAAGAAAGCAACCAAGCTCAGAGAGCACCAAGTACCCGTCATAGGTTAAGAACACTTTATACAGCAGACTAGATGCACATTGAACCTAGTAAATTTCCAAGCATAAACCAGTAGTCATCATCCACTGGTATACAGATGTGGCAATGCATGTTGTGGCAGGATTCACTTCTGAAAGTAATACAGATGTCTAAAACTGTTCCAATTCCTCTGAATATATTTATTTATACAGCAATGGTAAAATCAGGCTTGGCCAGAGTATCTGATGTATTCACTACAAAGAAAGTTGGGGCCTGGCTAAGTGGTTATTTTTTACACAGTCGCTTTGGCCAGATTGTTCCATATTGAGCAGAAGACTAGAGAGAAGCTGAAGTACAGTATGTTATTCCATGTTCAATGCAATGAGAATTAATCATTTCCTATAATATGAAACAGTCATGACTTGTTTTAGACCTGTACATTTATGTCTTTCTCTTCCTCCTTCAGATCAGGAGAAGAGATCACAACATTTGCTTGTTTCTCAATAATCCATGTGTTTTAGGAAATCCAAACCAGGGGTGTGTTCCGGATATTTTTGCTGCTAGTTCGCTCAGGGTTGTGTTGCATGTGCACACGTGAAGCACACACACACACAGCAATCAAAAATTAGCTTCTGCGCATCCACAGAAGTAAAATCCAAGATGGCGGCACCCACGGAAACACCGAAGGGACTGGCTCCGTGACGTCATCGCCAAGTTACTACCAGTTCTATAGAACCGGATAGAACCAGTAGGAACCCACCTATGGTCCAAACTCACAAGTGATTTGTTTAAATTATTTTTAGTGAGATGAAGGGATTATTACAATAGCCCACACTTATCATTTTAATATCATCGTTTCAATAGCCCACACTTTTTTCAAGATTAAGCTGCCAGGGAGAAAAGTTATGAGTTGATTTTGCAGCACCTCCTCTGGCTGAAAGATGTCTGATGAATTCTCAAACCAAAGACTCTTCACAGTTCATTGATATAGCAGAAAAGTAACTAACACTCTCATCACTAATCAGACTAACAAGGAAACAGGGTTTCTGAATCAGAAGGGGATTCCTTCATCAAAATAGAAAGTTCTCCTACAGATTCCTTCCTTATTCAAGATTGCATATCAGGGTGCAGGACAATTCTAGGCATAATAGTTAAGGCATAGCTGACCAGGATGGTTTCCCAAAGAGAATCCCAGAAGACAAATGATATTTTGCTTGCAAGCTGCTTGGAATAGAACATAGGCCAAAATAATAATAAAAAAAACAAAATCTCCAACAGTTGCACAAACATAAATCAAAGGCATGGATAAGATGAAAGCAATACTTTCTGCCAAACATGATTACTTCAGAAGTATGCAAAAAAAATGAATATCAAACAGGAGAAATGTGATCAATGCAAAAACCTTATCAAAATTACCCATGGAAAAACCTTCTTAATCCTCCTTTTCCTCTGGTGACTTTTAGAATAAAGTGAGAGCTGAAATGTGGAGTGTATGGATTTTTCTATTCTGTTAGTTCTCAGCTACAAATGACCTGAAGCAGTGTTTTTGCTCCCATGGATGAAAAAAGAGTGAAATTACATTTTCTGTCACTTTAAACAAAGCACGGTATAATTCGTTAAATGCAATTTTTCACTGCCTCACTGTCTTATTTTCTAATAGGAGCCTGTTAGTTTTCACTTGAGTGCTTATCTGTCCTGGCATGAAATTGGAGAACAGTATATTTTTCCCCTCCTCTGCTGGATTAAACAGCATCGACTTTTTTTCTCTGTCTCAGTGGCTCATAATTACAATCAATTAGGCTGTTTAGACAAATTGCAGTAAGTTGGGGATTCATGGCAGCAATCAATGAATGATCAAGAAGCCAATTGGTTTAGCAATGGAGGAGAATCATAGGATACATTTTAGTGGTAGACCATATGGTTGGCCAATTCAGGATTTGATGGGAAAGTTCAGTTCGCATTGTGAGAGGGGGGAAATTTCATAGCTAAAGCTCTTTCTTTCTCATATTTGCTTTTTCATAGTTCTTTATTGGTTTTGTCTTCTTTTATTTGCTACAAATCAGGGTGCATCTGTCATGCTTATAATAGAACCATATGTGATTCCTTTTCCATCAGGAAGCCATTGCTGCTCACTCTAAGAATGCAATGTTGTCATTCTTAATGTAGCTGCATCCTTTACTGAATCAGGAAACCAACATATGTTTTACAGAGATAAATGAAAATCATATTCTTCAATAAAGCACCGGTACACGATTAAGGCCAAGAGAGGCAATGAATTGTGCCATAGTCAAGAAAAGTGTCTTTTCATTAATGTTGCTTGGTTATATTACATATACAAAAGAAATTCTGTGACAATAATAACATTGGTTCAAATTATGAAATTATTCAAGGATTTTAATAGAACAATGTGAAAATTGGGAAAGAAGCGGAGTTGATAGATTGCTAAATATTTAGACACAATCTATTTGACTTATTCTCAAATAAGCTTCTAGGAAATTTCTGCTTTTGATCATTTTTCCCTCTTAGTTTTTCAGAAGCCATGCCACACCACAAGTAAGGAATTCCTACAGCAGTTTCATTTTGTTTTGAATTTATTTTGCACCCAACTTTATGAAGCAAAGCAAAGGTTGGATTCAGCAGGTTCTGATCAGTTCTGGAGAACTGGTAGCGGAAATTTTGAGTAGTTCAGAGAACCGGTAAATACAATCTCTGACTGGCCCCACCCCCATCTATTCTCTGCCTCCCGAGTCCCAGCTGATAGGGAGGAAATGGGAATTTTGCAGTACCCTTCCCCTGCCATGCCCACCAATCCACACCCACAGAACCAGTAGTAAAACATTTTGAATCCCACCACTGAAGCAAAGCTAAAAAGGTCACTTTTTAAAAATGCAGCAGCAGTCAGTGACTGCTCAGTAAAGAAGGGTGATTTTTCTAAATACTGATTTGCATTTTGGTTAAACCATTCATTTTTAGTGCATTCATTGCACTCATAATTCTTTTGAAGGATTAATATTCCTATTTTCTGTAATGCACATTTTTTTCAGAACTTAAGAACAGCACCAAAATTATGCATCTTAGTGGTAATATCAATCAGAGTAGAGCTGGAAGGAACCTTGGTTAAGGTTATCTCATTTTCAATTATTAGAACTGTAGTCCTCCTTTTTATTTGGGAACTCAAGTGGCACATATAGGGCTCCCTTCTCCTATTTTGTTCTACAATAATAACCTTGTGAGACAGGCTAGATTGGGAAAGAGTGATTGGCCCAAGGTCACAGTTGACCTTCCATGGCTTAGGTAATACTTGTAGGCATGTAACAAATTTCATGGCAAAGTGTGTCATTGAAAAAATTATCTCCACTTGGGTTTTCTCCTGCCTGTTTATTTTCATCATGATAACAGCTTATTTAGGATTCTAGACCACAATGATATATAACTTTATTGCTTTTTACTCTTCTATTGCTTACAAAGTAATGAAATTCTAGGCACTCAGCATATAAAATATGATGGAATTGTTCTTATTTTATCAAAATGTAAAAGTTTCCCTGTCCAATCACATCCAACTCTATGGCGCAATGCTTATCTCTGTTTCTTGGCTAAGGGAGCCAGTGTTGTCTGAAGAGATTTACTGTGGTCATGTGGTCTATTGCCACCAGAGTGGTACCTTTTAAACTACTTGCATTTGCATGCTTTCAAATTGATAGGAGGGAGAGTAGGACCTAGGGCAAGGAATCAGAGCTCACCCCATTGCATGTCACTTGGATCTCCAAAATAGGCTGTCAGCTGACAGATTGAGCATCTTTAACTTCTTTTTTTTAATAAGTGTTTTATTTACTTTTTCATCTTTATACATCTCATGTCGTGAATGTTTGTTTTCTGGGATAGCACATCTATATACATAATCATAACATTTTTTTTACAATTTCTTTTCATTTTGATTTTAACACATTACTTCTTCTTTTTTAAATACTTTATTAAATTTTAAACATTAAAAAAGAAAACATACATTTTCATTTTTTATGACTGTTTAACATT
>JANHFT010003954.1:65723-79678 GCA_032467955.1 Pseudoxenodon macrops
CCCTCTTCTTTACAGTGTTGCTCCAGGTTTAACCTTCCCTATCCTTTTTCCATGTTTAATCCAAATTTGATTTTAAATCAATCATAAAATTTCATATTTTGTAATACAGTGAGTCCTCTCTATCCCTGTAGATGTTAATCTGATGGACTAAGATGTAGAATTCACCCTCAAACATAGTAAGTCACTGTGTGACTTTGGGACTATCATTGACTCTCAACCTAATTTCATCATAGGATAGGGATGATGCAATTATGGTAAAAGGAAGTACCATGTGTAAGCTCCTGAAGAAAAGGCTGAATCTAAATATGATAATAACAACAAAAGCAATTCAAACATGCATACAAGCAACTTAGATAAATCAGTCAGTTTGGGCAATGAAACTGTCACTTGATCTATGACATGGTCAGATGACCAACAGAGTTCCAAATAGTCCATTGCTCTATAGTAAGATTTAGTAGTCACATGTTCTTGGGGGCAGAGGACCCACAAGTGTTTCTATGTACAGTTAAAGGCCTAACTATAAGGGGTTTTTCTCACTTCTGTTGCATGTCTACAAAAAGATGGAACACAACTCTTAAGCCAGGGTGCTGAAATTTGGGAGTTTGAGAGATCAGAGAGGGGACAATGGAACTGATAATCTGTTTCTGTCTCAGATTTTAATTTAAAGAGAAAAAAGATTTCAGGGCTTTACATTTTTTAGAAATGGTCTTAATGGTGCCTTTCAGGCACCACAAATTCCACCAGCAGCCCTAATTACTTTTTTATTCAGTGCATCGTCATGCTATTTTAAAATCAATCATGTCATAGGATTTGTGACTTAGATTTAATAAACTGATAGATATAATTATCAGTTCCAGCATGTCTGAGTACATTAATTAAATATTTCATCTACATATAGGGAACAAAGTGCTGTAAAATGATGGACATAAAAAGCAAAATTTAGGAAAATGACACCATTAACTGCAATCACTCAATGGCATTTTAAAAGGCTTTGGATTGAATGAACTATTTCTATGTGCACTTATTTCTTATTCCAGCATTTACTTATTCAGTTAGAAGTTCAGAAGGCAGCTTTCATGCAGTAAATTCAATCGCATCAGGTCCAGGGGATGACCAACTTCCAGAAACATTTGAAATGGCACCAGCTGCCTAAAACAATTTCAATAATTGAAACGTCTGTCAAGAAAAGCACTTTGGAAAACCATACTATATTCAGATTTTCAGGGGGGAAAGCACAATTCCTTTTGGAGAGGAGAAGGAAAAAAGAGAAGATTTCTCTGATTGTCAAGTGATCTAAGTAGATCAAGAAGAGAAGCCTTCTAAGATAATTCACCTTAACAAACTCAAAGGTTTAAAAAAAATCCATTTTCTTAAAGGCTGGACAAAACACACACATGGATTCTTAACATACATCACATGTGTATCAGAATATGGCATACTGAGTACTGCCTCTTTAAAATTACATATGCATAAAGATGCCACCTACTGAGGATAGACTTCAGAGGCAGACACACAGAGAGCTGGACTTCTGTTCTTTCTCGGCTCTAAAGAAGACCTGCATTCTGCAATTCCACTTCTAGAACCCTGACAGCATTCTTCAATTTCACTAACTCTGTAGTGATTTTCAAGACTCTCCAATTATTCTTGGGATTACAGCATATGAAGAAGTCAGAATTTGTCCTAGAACAGGTACAGTCTGTTTTTTTTTTAAGTGGCTTTGTTTTTATCAGCAATGACAGTATGTACAATTGACTAGTTTGTTTTGATTATATCTTTGTTTACAGTCAAGACATACACTGGTTTTGAGGGGTTTTTTTCTGCCAGAGAGAGAGAATAGTTCAACATTACACTCATCTCAGACATTATAGCAATGAATCTCGAGAAATTTACTCTTTATTCCTAAGGCTGTTTCTTTGGGGTGGAATTGTAGGAAACACTGATATTGTCAGTGAAATTTGGTTCTGAATAAGTCTGCTACACATGGTGCTGTTAGACTTTTTTCTCTTAAATTTCACAAAAAAAAAGTATATGAATGCCAGCAGAAGAGTAACAAAGATTTGATCTGGCAACCACCTAATGCCTCAGGAAGCCTCTAACCAAGTCTGCAATTTTTACCTTTTTCTTCAGACGGACTTAGATGAAAGGTTTTCCCTCTTCAGTTGCATCACACAGATAAATAACTGAACTTTCCCAGATATGTTTTTTATGGCAAAATCTAGCTGCTCATTTCCCTGAGAATCCCAATGTATTGTTAGGAAATTATGCTTAATTGTTTATTTGGTTAAGTGATTGTTTATGATGGAATTTATAGGCTGCTCCAATCTATGATGACTGAGGTTTGATCAACATAAGCAGAATCTTCTTTACTATCCAGACAAAATACATGATGCTGCTTGACATCTCCACAATGCAAAATAAGTCTAACTGTTTTGCAGCAATTGGAATCCAATTGCTCCACGGGGCTTGGATAGTTACATAATTATATGTAAAATATACAATCCGATCTTGCGAATTTGAATATCACTCTTCCTTCTACAGTAATGGAAACACAGGCACGAGGCTACATAAGATAATGTCGCTCATGAAAGGTTATATAAAATTCCTCTGGTTTTCAACCCCTCTTTTTTTTTCCTGGGGAAGTTTGCACCATTTCTAACCAGAACAGACAGATTGGATTAACCACATCCTTTACCATGGAGTCCAGGGGCTATTTAACTGCACTGCTGATTTTGTTATAACGAACCAACCAAGTCCTAGTTTTGCAAAGGACTTTTCATTATATAAAAGAGGAAGGTGGTCCAGGTAAATGAGCAAACTACGGATCCAAAACAATGGTGAAGTTTGAAATTCAGCTAGCTCTATAGATTCACTCGAACGGTCCAATATAAATGGCACAATATATATTTAAGAGACCCAGTGTTGAAAATTCCCCTTACTCATGAAAGTGGAAAGCCCTTCATGGCCAGAACTCAGTTCAGGGCATCAGAGAACCTTACCTAAAACTTTAGATAGCCATTCCTAATTTATGTAAGCATAGTATCTCCAAGCAACTGAAGAATTTGTTTCCCTTGTCCCTACAGGATGGAGTCATTGATTCCATTGCACAGTAAGACTCTCCAACTTCCCTTTACTTTTGTGTATTTGGGGTGATTTATTGAGCCTTTGAGGTTGAAGTATTCATGTCAGGAATCAATCAATCAATCTGTTTTGTTGACTTCAACAAAAGATTGAGAAATTTAAACTGGTACTGGAATTATCTACTTGCAAATTAAAATCTTGCTGGCATAAAACTCATCACACTCAATTTAATTACTTGGGTTGCTAAAATGCAAGAGTGGCAATTTTGTTTCTCTAGGAGCCTTTCACAGATTTTAAAAGGCTGAAGGACATTTAACTTTATTTCTTCCCTCTCCTCACTGTCAATCAGTGAGCACAGAAAATATTCTTACAAAATGCAACTACCTGAAAAAGCCCCTCATGTGGATTTGACAAAACTGGGAACGGATCTTAGAAAAAGATTTGTCCTTCCCAATCTTTCGCATGTCTCAAGATAGGTTTTGGGGGAAGAGAACTGTATGTCATCCTTTCTCTGAGTGGGTTTACTTCTTTTCTGTCTTGAAAGGTAAGAAATGATATTGCTGCCATTGAAGATGTAGAGAACATGACTTACAGAACGGTGAGATTTCTCCCATGGATGGTGGTGAAAAGATAAAGTTCAATAAAGCATCACTGAAGAGAAGAAACAAGAACACCACCATGAAGCAAGAAGCACATCATCCCAATAACACATACCCACATACCAGCTTTGCTGCTATCTATGGCAACCATATTGGAGACTTCCCTGCTTATCAAAACCTCACCTTCCCTTTCAACTTCAGCTACAGTGACTATGATCTGCTCTTGGATGATGATGATGATATGACCAAGACTCGCACTTTCTTTGCTGCCAAAATTGTCATTGGTGTGGCACTGGCTGGCATCATGTTGGTCTGCGGTATTGGTAACTTCATTTTCATTGCTGCTCTCATCCGTTATAAGAAGCTGCGGAATCTCACCAATCTTCTCATTGCAAACCTGGCTATCTCAGACTTTATTGTGGCCATTGTTTGCTGTCCATTTGAGATGGACTATTATGTGGTACGCCAGCTATCCTGGGAACATGGCCACATCCTCTGTGCATCCATCAACTACTTGCGCACTGTTTCCCTCTATGTTTCAACTAATGCACTCTTGGCCATTGCTATGGACAGGTAAGGGGACTATTGGGAAACTAGGGTTGACTGGAGCCAGGAATTGCTACATCTATTGTTTTTCCAATAAATTTCCCTATTCCTCTTTTCTTTTCTTTTAAAAACATATGATTTATTGGAAGCCTTCTTCTAGTTCAGAGCCCTTCGCCATCATTGCACTGAAAGATAAATCATAGTTATCATTTGACATCAAAAGCAGAGAGTTGTAATAAAAAAGCTGCTAGGGGGAATATCTGACAAAGGTTGCGAGGTCTTGGCAGAGCTGTGTGTAGATTGAAAGTGGGGCCATAGACCTGCAATTTAACAATCAACCGCCATTACCACCCCAGGTTTGGGCAGAAATCTTCCACTTATTCCTCTGCGTAGGATATAGTCTCTTGGCTTTCTGAGAGTGAAATAATGGTTTTTCTAAGGTTATTCACCTCTGGAATTCCAGTGATCCTGCATTACTACATTAATAATAGGTGATGGATTTCTGCTCTTTTAGAAGTGGTTATGAAGAAGGGAGGAATACTGTGGTTGCTGGAAATACAGTAGTTCCAAAGTAATAAGCATTTTATTTTCAAAACCCCAGCTCTTTGTTTCACAAGCTGATAATTATTGTCATTTGCAGAAGAAGGCAATTTGCAGAATTAAAGCAAAACATGTTTTGAGAATTGTGTTTTCCCAATTGACCACTAACCAGGAGAAATCAGATCTGATTTTGCAGTTTTAGAATGCTTAGACTGAAACAGCATGTTGTACCCATCTCGGATATAAATCAAAATGCCGTTGCTTTGTTTGTCCTAGTGGGACTTGATCCCCAAACCATTTATTGCATTTCAAACATCAGGTTTTGAAATATCTCGAAGAATTTTGAACAGCGTTCAGATACGGAACACAGGCAAGGCTGAAAGGGATATCTTTCCAGTGTAATTATTAAGGAGGCTGCAATGAAACACTAATCATGAACAAAGATTGCCCAATTTCCCCTCCACAAGAGAATCTTTTGTTTCAGGCAACAATCCTACATTAAAGCAATTATGTAAATCTGCAGGCTTTTTTAGAAGATTTAAATAGAACCCTAAAGTAATTCATGGGATTCTTTAGCATTTGAAAATGGCAAAGTTTGGATAAAATAGGTATACATGCTCTATTAGCAGCAGCTCTTTGTGTCAGTTAGATACTTGTATGAAAAATGTTCTTAGTATCAGCTTCCCTTCCGATTGCAAAACTACAATCCTCATCCCCTTAACCAGGACAGGTAGTCCTCAATTTACGATCACAACTGAGCCAAAAACTTATGTTGTTAAGACATAAGAGAAATTTGCTAAATGAGTTTTCTTCCATTTTACGACTTTTCTTGCCACATGTGCAGAGGTGAGTTCCTACCAGTTCTATCCAGTTCTATAGAACTGGTAGTAACTTGGTGATGATGTCATGGAGTCGGTCTTGTCGGTGTCTCCGTGGGCGCTGCCATCTTGGATTTTTGCTTCTGTGCCCCTGCACATGTGCTAAGTGAATCACTACAGTTGTTAAGTTAGTAATACAGTTTTTAAGTGAATCTGGCTTCCCCAATGACTTTGCTTGAAAGTTGCAAAAGGGGTTCAGGTGACCCCGGGACACTGCAACCATCATAAATATGAACTAGTTGTCAAGCATCCAATTACATGACCATGAGGATGCTGCAACGGTCATAAATGTGAAAAATGGTCATAAGTCACTTTTTTCAGAGCTGTTGTTTCTTCAAACGGTCACTAAACAAACTGTTGTAAGTCGAGGATTACCTTTACTTCTTTCTGACATGCGATCTGTAGCTGGGGATAATGGGGTTATAATCCAACTCATTTGGAGAGAATGCCAAATTGTGGAAGGCTTGCCCAGAGGACATCCTATAAAGATAGCTATCCTTTCTGTACAAGCATTATTTCTATTTTGTACAGCAGCTTCATCTTGGAATGAGCTAAAATGTTTATGGCATCAATTTTCAGTGACCTTTGACATATTCAACATCTGATGGCATGTTTGGAATATACATTGATGCATTCATCAGCATATCTGTTTTTATAGACAACTATACTGATATATTTGCAGAATAAGCTAAAAATGTGGAAGAATTGGAATCTACATTGTCATTCCTTTTTTAAAATATGGATCCACCCCTAGAGATATCTATCCTATATTTAAAATTATATGGTGCACCATGGGTTTCTCTAAATATTTACATTTTTAACTGTGCCAGATTAATAGCAATGTGTAGGGAAACCTATTGATAAGTGTATACTCCATTCAAATAGTTTACTCTGTAATGTACCAGAAATAATTTTTACACAGTTTTTTGATACTACCTGTATCACTGTCTGAGATGTTGGATCTGATGCACAAATAATGGGAACGAATTGCTCAGCAAAGGTCAAATAGAAAATATTTGAGAGCAGCGAAATGGAAAATATTAAGCTACAGTAGAAAAGTTTTGATGACAAAGGAACGACAAGATTTGATTTTCCTTTTCATTGTACAGCCTAACTTTGGAAAATGTCACTGTAATGTAGAGAGAAAAGAAAGGATGTAAACTTACTTTTTGATCATTCTCTTTTAAACTGCTGTGAATAGAAACTCATCTCAGTGTACAAAATTAGTTTTTTTTTAAATCTAAAGAAGAGGTTAGTACATTCTGATATTCCTTGAAGAGCTAATAGTATGATGTTGTGAACATTGACCACTAATTCCCTAGGGCTATGCAAAACTTCAGTCCAATCACCTAACTGAAGGAGAGCTATGACAACCTCCACCATCCTCCCACATACACAAACCCCACATATTAAAAGTGAAGCAATTGCAGTATTTCTGATGCCTTCCCTAACTATTCCAAATGGTAGCAGAGGCTTCCCATTGTTGGAAGAGTCTTTCTGCTCAGAAGCCTCCTCATACTATTAGAACTGAGAGGACCTTGGTGCTCTCTGAGCTTGGTTGTTTTGTTGCAGATGTTTTATTACCCAAACTAGGTAACATCATCAACCAAGTTCAGAGAGCACCAAGGACCCCTTATGTCAACCCTGAGCTACAAATATTATCCTTTATTGGCACTATCAGAACTGCTGTCCTAGTCTTCAAGATGACACAGAGTGGCTCATCGAGGGAAAACACATTGCCTCTGAAACTCGATGAAGCAAATTGTATAGTCTCCCCAATGCACATCCAGACCTCTTCAGAAAGGCCCATAACTCTCACACTGTCAGTCACTCTTAAGTGTACAGATTCAGGGTTTGCATATCACACTAAGCCATGGCACTATAAATAACCCATAGCGGCTTGATCCACACATACATAAAATCATATATTACAAAATCAACATATGGGTTTTTATGTTGTACAAAGCTGTAAAGTGTAAAGAGCTGTAGGAATAATCTTAGGAGTCAGGAGAAATAATCTGGGTATGATTGTGACCAGTGTCCGCAGGTTCATCTGAAATCTGAAGAAATTACAGAAGAATGGTCCCAGATTCCTTTGAACAAGTTTGTTTGTTTTTTTGAGTTATCATGTCACTTCCTATGAATCTCTAGGAGTGCTTTATTATTGGATGCTATGTTTCAACATTAGTCGAAAAGGTCTTTTGATCAAATATTAGGATAAATATTCTTGGTGGCCTGCAGATGTGGATAAAGTATAGTTAACCACACTCTATTTTGTCAAGGAATGGTGGGTGTAGTAGCCCAACAGACTGGGCTATGTGAAGTAGGGAAAGCTATATTTGGAGTCTATAGAGCAATGATGATGATGGGAGCTGTATTCCCTAGTTGAAAAAATATATACCAGGGTTTGAAATACAGGATAATGCTGTTTTCCCAATTCCTCAATTAGAATTAGTAGCATTATATCAGTGCTATAGTGTCTACAATTTCATTTCTTAAATATTGGAATAAGAGCAGCTCGGTGGCCAATAAAACAAAGTGCCATTTCTGTTAATTAACCTTAAGCTACTTTGAAGCAATAAAAACAAGTGGATCTTTTCTAATACAAATTTGGAAACTTTTGTATTTTGTAGGTACCTTGCCATTGTTCACCCATTGAAACCTCGGATGAATTACCAAACAGCAACCTGTCTAATTGCTTTGGTGTGGATCGTCTCCCTGATCATTGCCATACCATCAGCCTATTTTGCAACCGAGACTGAACTATTCATGATAAAAAACCAAAAGAAGTTTTTCTGTGGACAGATTTGGCCTGTCGATCAGCAGATGTATTACAAATCCTATTTTCTTTTCATCTTTGGTGTCGAGTTTGTTGGACCAGTCTTCACCATGACCCTCTGCTATGCCAGGATTTCACAGGAGCTTTGGTTTAAAACTGTGCCAGGCTTTCAGACAGAGCAAATCAGAAAAAGGCTTCGTTGCAGAAGGAAAACTGTGCTGGTGCTCATGTGCATCCTAACTGCCTATGTTCTTTGCTGGGCACCCTTCTATGGCTTCACAATTGTCCGTGACTTCTTCCCCACTGTCTTTGTGAAGGAAAAGCATTACTTGACAGCCTTCTATATTGTGGAGTGCATCGCCATGAGCAATAGCATGATCAACACCATGTGCTTTGTGACAGTCAAGAACAACACCATGAAATACTTCAAGAAGATTATGCTACTTAGGTGGAGGTCCACCTACTATGGATCCAAGGCTAGTGTAGATATGGACATCAGAACCACCGCAACGCCCATCACTGAGGTGGACTGCATTAGACTAAAATGAAATCTTGACACATATTGTCTCACAGCCAAGGTTCTATAGCCTCGTTCACTCACTGCTTTGCTTGGTTTTCTGCTTTTTTTGATGTGTCAAAATTTACCAGGGAAGTTGCTGTCCAGCAGAGCACAGACTGAACATGATCCCTGAAATGCTCCAGAAAGCAGAACACTGGGGCTCAACCAGCTTTGTCGCTGTTATTCCACTTTGTTGTGACTCAGTTTCTCTGGTTTGAAATTATATTTATTGTAAATCTAGACTGGAAATCAAAAAAAAGAATGAAAAAATGGGATTACTCCAAAATTTAAGATTTTTTCTTAACTCTCATCAAAATCCCCATTACTTCATATGAGGACCGAGGCAAACAACATGCTTGTTCACTCTATGTGTAAGACAAAGATAAGCAAGAAACCTTTTATGATCAGCCAGTTGTTATGGATCAATGGGCTTCAAAATGTTCCTTATATTATCAGAACCTACCCAAGCAATTCTGATACTGTGATAAGTCCCCTTAAAATGGATACTAGTATGGCTGAAATTTGTCCAATTTTCTGTAAAATGTCTGCTCTTTTCTTTGTAATGGTATCCTGTTATAGTATCGGTAATATCTCTTCCTTGCAGAAATCTTGTAGCTTGTTGATGTTTATAGATGTATGAATGAGATGTTTTTATTCCTACTTGATAGAGCTGCTATACGTTCTCTCAGTCAGCTTCTTCCCATTTCTCAAATCTATTTAACTTGTATTTACATTAGGGAAAAAGAAAACAGACCCCTGTATTTGGAAAACACAGTTTTTTTTCATTATTATGAAATGTCATCTTTTTATTTTTATGTATGTATTTATGTATTTATTCAAATTTATAGGCTGCCTAACACTGTTCTAACTTTGATGTGATTCAGTGGTGAGATTCAATTTTTTTTACTACCAGTTCTGCAAAATCTCCATTTCTTCCTGATCAGCTGGGATTTAGGAGGCAGAGAATAGATGGGGGCAGGAGCAATCAGAGGTGGTATTTACCAGTTCTCCGAACTACTCAAATGCTCCGCTACCAGTTCTCCAGAACTGTCAGAACCTGCTGAAACCCACCTTTGATGTGATTGTTGTTTAAAGCGATCTAACAACCAGTTACAGCTACAGTTCATAAAATGAACTTCATATTGTCCTTCTGAACCATAGTTTTTTGAGATGTCCTATCTTTTTCCAGACCTTTCTAAAACCTGAAGCTGGCTTGGTTCAAAACAGCTAAAAAGGAGAGACCTTTCTGCCTCCCTGTAATTCAAGTGCTGAATAGAAGGTGATCAATTATGCTTGTGGTAATTGGGAGAACTGAAAATATATTCCTGGATAGATATAACTCACAGAATAAACTGGGAAAGCTGGAAGAAGCCCAAATATTGTGCATTTTATATACGGTGCATATATTCATCTGTACTTTCTTACAAATATTTACCATGACTTGAAAAATGCAAAGTACACATTGCAAAACTGAAACACAGAACAAATGTTGTCTGATTAAAAAAACAAAAACATCTCTACTATTCTCCTGAAACCAAAATGTCCTTCCTCTCCCCCAAAAGAATGCAGTCAAGAAAATCAGGGAACTTACCAAATATTGTGAACCGGTCTTGCTGAATATGACCAACCTCCTGATGAATAGACTTCAACTCCCAGAATTCCCCAGCTAGTCTTAAGTATCCATGGGTGCAAGGTGACAAGTGGCAAATATATCCTGCCCACTAAGTATGATATTATAATGCATGTACGATGAGGCGATGCTTGCATCATAATGTCACAATGCTTGAACTGACACTTATGCCTTTAGCATGGCCATTGCTGAGCATTTGGGGAGTTGAAAGCTACCCATTTGGAGGGAGCTCCAGATTGAGCAAAAAGGTTTGGGCTTTAGCCCCACTGTCTGCAGGGTTACCTCACTTGGTAAGAGGAATCCTGACAGACTATCTACTCTGAGATTTCTCCAGGATAATTTATAAGGCATTAACGACATCTTCAGCTAAGAAGTTTACTTGAAAGAGCCAGTAACTTTGGATGCCCTGAAAAGAACCAGGTTTGTAATTGAATAGTTGGGGAGCTTTAATTATTGTAACATTCCTACTTTTCCCTCCAAATAACATCATCCCAAGCTAACATTTGGAGTGTAAGAAGAGATGGTCAGTTTTAGAGTATCATCTTCATCATTATCATGGTGTGATAATCTTTTTCCTTATAGCCAAATATATGGAGGTTTACTCAAAATTATCCCACCAAACCTAATGGAACTTGCTCCAAAATAAAGTTGGGGTAAACTACTAGGAGCTAATTATAGGCTCGATTGGCTGTAATTATTACATGCTTTGACCACACTGTTGTGCAACCCACACTGACCAACTCTGCATAAACTTCCACAAAACCAGTGCCATGAGGATCATCACACACCTTTATGAGGAATCCACATTTTTGAAACAGACAATAGCAATCAATTAGGGCCTGAATGCAAATTAGGATAGTTGGCTTAATTTGTTAGGATTTGAGAATTTCATATTGTAGTGCTACAAACATTGGTCATTTTGTAAAACTAGTTTTGATGTCAAGTGGAGCTTTTGTACCTTGGTCTTGTGTATTTATGAATCAATGTGGGAGAGGAGGTTCACAATAAAATGTTTAAGATGTGACAACCTGCAAGAGATCTATCAATAGATTTTAAGGTCTCATTTGGAAGGGGTTTATCTCAAATGCATGCGTTTTCCACATTTTCTCCATTCTTGCACCCTGAACTAGTGGTAATAGCAATCTCTTGATGAAATTGGTTAGCCTCAATTCTAATTTTATCTCACAAGAGGAAAGGGGAACACGTCATCTCTATTTGATTCTATGAGTACACCAATAGAGAAGTACACCTCATCTTCATACTGTATAGTCTTCTTCATCTAGTAATATGCAAACTGCTGGTCATCTCAATCCCGCTGCAAATGGAATAATGCAATATCTTTCTGATCTCTCTCCCCATCCACACCCTGGACAATATCAGAAAAACTATGTTATCAGCTCTATTTCAGCTTCTATTTTTTCAAATCCCACTTGCAGTCCTACTTTGAAGAAGGCTAGCTATGCGATTTGTCAATAGAAAAGGCACAAGGCACAAGGAAAGAAAGGAGTTTTGTGCTAGGTTTCAGATTTATTGCAGGTTTATTATGAGAATTATTCAAGACTCAAAGTACTTGCTTCAAGTGTGAGTGTGTGTGTGTGTGTGTGTGTGTAAAGAAAGATAAGATTCAAAAATAATGCAGGTAAAACATATTATACGGCAATAAATATATAGAAGTTAAACACAATAATCATGGGGGTCTACAAGAGACACTACAAAACTTGCACCACAACATCATAACACAAATACTATAACTTATATATTAACATTAGATGTCAGGACTCAAGGATAAGGTACATGTCATCCTTTTTCTATCATCATAACAGAGGCATATAGCAGCGGCTATCCTTAAAAATACTTAAACTAACGGTAACACTAACTTTCTAGCTTTACTGCATTCATTTAGCAGTGGGAGAGATAATAGAAACAATGGTTCAATTAAAATCTATTTAATTAATGGTTCAACCATGGAACTAATTACACAGAGAAACGGGAGTTTAGATGTGTTCAAGTAGAAACTGCATAGCATCCATCATGGTGTAGGGGTTAATTTAAACACTTGTTCTTCCTTATTACACATCATCTGGTCTTGCCCAAAATCCCCAACTTAGGAATTAACTGGGAATTGCTGTATGTGTATTTGGAATGTTGATATATTAAATCTAACACATAAACACAGCTAAACATTACACATAATTTTATGAAAGCTATACTGTACTGATAAACAATATAATAAATCCTAAGCTTAAGCCATGGTCTTATGATTCATGCCTGATGATACAGTCCCTTGTTAGAAACAAATCAAAAACGATATAAGTATTGAAATGTGTGTTTTTTTTGTCACATCCTTAGACCAGAGTGATAAGTTCTGGATTTCTATTAATACTTCACCCAAAATCCATCTCCCAACAGCACATAAAATGTGTACTGATAAGATCTCTGAAATGCAGCCTTCTCCCTTCAGTCATGCATAGCAAACACAGATAGCATAGCATGTTATATCCATAACTACCTATACCACTGCATTCTGGATTAATTGAAGCATCTGGATAGTCCAAGGGCAGTCCCATGTAGTATTACCATGTTTCCCCAAAAATAAGACAGGGTCTTATTTAGTTTTGACCCCCAAAATAAATGCTTGGCCTTATTTTCAGGGAGTTATTATTATTTTTGAGGTGCAGGAGGCAATGAGCATGGTCACCTCATGGCTGCTGCTGTGTTTTGGGGATGATTTATTTTTGGGGATGGCTTATTTTAGCACATGCTTTCAAAAACCTGATTGGGCTTATTATCCAGGGAGGTCTTATTTTCAGCGAAACAGGGTAGTTGCTATAAACATTGCTGAACGCTTGTATTTGGCCAAAGGGGTTATCAACAGTACAAGTATAACCTATAGTCTAAAACTAGAAAAATATACTAGATTAACTACAGAATTGTTTGAATGATATAAAGATAAGCAAATAGCTCGAGAAAGACTTTGAAGCTCTGACAACAGGTAGGAATTGGTGCTCAATTTTTATTTCAGGCCCCCTGTTCCAGGGGTGGGTTGTGAATCGTTTTGCTGCCGGTTCATTCAGGGTCAGGCCTCGTGTGTGTGCACAAAGCGAGCAAGCACGCAAGTGTGCAAAAATTTAAAAAACAGCTTCTGCGCGTTTGCAGAAGCAAAAATTAGCTTCTGCGCATGAGCAGAAGCAAAATCCAAGATGGTGGCACCCATGGGGACAACGACGGAACTGGTTCTATGACATCATCACTGAGTTACTAATGGTTCTAACCAGGGGTGAAATCCTCCCGGTTCGGCCCGGTTCTATAGAGTAGGTTGCAAGCAGCTGGTGACGTCATAGAACCG
>JANHFT010003954.1:94190-108513 GCA_032467955.1 Pseudoxenodon macrops
TGGGGGCAGGCGGGGGAACCTGGAAAAAGGTGCCGGAACGCGGTTCCGCCGCGTTCCGGCTGAAAAAAAGCCCTGTCCTTACCAAACACTGGACAAACCAGGGCGAAGAGTCAAATAGGGAAATAATTTGGAATCCCTACGTGGGCACAAGAGTGTGAAGTCCAACCTTCAATGCCTTTGAACCTTATCTAATCTTATCCCTGTGCAAACTATCAATCCGAGAAGATTCCTGTGTGTAGGCTTGTGCAATAAAACAGTTAACTGAACTCTTCATATATGGATCTGGTTGATCACACCTGACACATCAATATCCTTCAAAAATAGCCATTTTCAGTTCCCTTTCCTGTTAAGAATGTTTTTAATATCTGTAAGCCACTTGGAAGGAATAAACATTTCCCTCTTTTATTTGGCGAAGAAAATGGGGAAGAACCGCAGCTCTAAAATTTTATTTCTTGTGGCTGTGCCTTTCAATTTCGTCTGTCTTTTATAGAGGCCTCAATTTACTTCTTTGTCTAATGGCTATGTTCCTCAATTGTTGCAACAAAGAAAAGTATGTCATAGAACTTACAAGGGTTGACTGAAAAGGAATGATTACAACATTATAAGCCACCAACAGATGGTGGGTGGGTGTTGTAAGAAAAGGCTGTGCTGCTATTATAATATTATAATAAAATGGAAATTGGCAATGAACCTTTTAACCAATATACTGTGAATGACTGCTGAATAAATTCCTGCAATTGAAACTCATTCGTAAATGCAGCTTGTTTATAGTGATGATGTGTTGACCTATGTACTGTGTGTGGCTGGACCACAAAATGCGAAGATACTAAATTGGGAAGAGCTGACTTATGTGATTAAAAGCCAAGCAGATGATCTCTGACAGCTATCAATGAGTTTCATATGAGAAATATTAACTGATTAAGGATAGTCAGTGCATCGCTCAGATAAATTGTTGTCAAGCTTGGCAGTTCACAGAAACGCGTGGGTCACATTTTTGATAGTCTCAATATCAGAAACTTTGTGCAAGATTGGTTCTTTGTATGTTGACAGTAGAGATAAAATCTTTAAAAGCCAGTAATTTGCCACCAATTGTTGTCATGCTACAAGAATGAAGATGGTGAATCATGACAGTAGGGAAACTTCAGTTCATCACTAGAAGCGAGAAAGAAAATGTTAGTTTATAGAATGTAAGTCCATCCAAGAGGTAATTACAAAGTTGGATCTCACTGTTCTACCCCGTTGCTACAGAGTTCGGACTTGGCACCCTGCTATTTCCACTTTTCCCCCAAACTGAAGAAACATTTTCATGGAACATCTATTTCAGGCAAATGAAGTGGTGAAAAATATTGTCAAGATCAGGTTAAAACCTCTCTCTCACACACATTCAAGACAGCAAATGTAAACCTACATTTTTCTATGTTGTACAATAGAGGCAAAACCAAGAAATCCCACTCAAAAGTAGAACAAGTAAAAGACTAAAGGATATGAAGTTTGAGGACACTGTGCACATACTATGGTTGCTTCAGCTCCCTTATTCCCCAAACTCTGCGAATCTAGCAATGGTTTTTTTTTAAGTATACCAGCAAACTGAAAGCATCTTGACAGATCACCCTATCCAAGAACAAATTTGTAGTTGTGATTTGCTTCAGTAGAACTGAATATGGAAATTGATCACTGCAGTTCTCTTGGTCACTTCTTTCCGTGCTATAGAAATTTATGGAAAAGCACAGGAGGAAGACAGCACAGGGGGTCATGGTTGTAAGCATCAGGAAATTCAGCTGCTATCAGCATTAATAAAAGTCAAGAGTGAGACCAGAGAAATCAATATTGCAAAACCAGACTTGTTCTTATCTGGGGAAAGAGAAAATGTGCTCTATTGAAAAGTAATTGCCCCTTCTTCTCTTAAAAAAAATCACACCTTCCTGCAAAAGGACCCAAACAAAAAGTGCAACTCAAAGCCAAAACTCATTAATAAATGATGAATGTTGTGGGGCAGAAGATGGGGGGGAAATTAAAATTTATATACTATATTAGGTCAAGCTCCAGGCTTCACTGGACACCAAAGTCAAGCTCCAAGCTTCACTGCAAAAGCACTGTAGCTCCCACAATACAATGAAGACTAACACTGCAATTAACAGCTGATAGATAGCAATGTTATCTGTTGAAATGTTAAGAGTATATATTCCTTCGTCTTGGAATACTTTTGCTTAATTATAGAAAACCAACCAAGCAAGGAGGAGTTGATAGTCATAATCTATGACCCATTTATCTGTGATATTGCTCCTTTTCTTTCAGCTGAAAGTCTTTCCCAAGACTGACACTCTCAGTATGAAGCTGTTGAATTGGACAATGCCCTCCTGCAAAAGATATTAAAACTGCCAAATTAATTAAAATGATGGAACACTTCTGACAATAAAGTTAACTCTCACCATGCCTAAGTTCAGGGCACCTTTCCAAAAGTATAATAGCTGCTTGTTTCCAGGGCATGGTCTTCTAGTATGATTTCACACTGGATCCCATAAAGCCTAGGGATCCACCAGATCTTCAATGGATTCCATGGAACTAGGGGAAGAGGAATTTTCTGCAAGGAACTAAGCGAGAGAAAACTAAGAGAGTTTTTTAAATGAACTCTTAAAAATAATTTCTCCACAAGGGACAAAGATTTAGTCCTTTATAGAAAGGGTTTTGTTCCATCAGTCCCTTGCAGAGTCTTTTTTCTTTTAGTCACTAAGATATAGTTGAAATGGGAAGGCTTGTTAGATAATTTTCAAAAGCCTCAACTTTCTTAAACAGAGGTTCTGAGGATTTTTGTTTTAACAAACAGGTTCTGCAAAATGAAGAAGTTTGAAAACCCCTGCTTTAATAACCTGATCAAATGGGTACAGTACAGTCAGTTCTGACCAAACTTTGAATTACTGGCAGCCATTTTAAAACACATTTACACAATGAAATTGTATGTGCTAATTCTATCACATAAACAACAGAGCTTTTGCTCCCATCTTTCATTTCTGCCTAGTTAATCCTTCCTCATTCATTCTGCACCCTACATATTTTGAAATGTAAGACAAATTATTCCATGAGGAGACATCTGTTTAAAAAGAATCTTGTAGAGTTGCTACATTAGAAATGTTGAAAACATAAAGGATATTTGAGTTAGGCAGTGGATATGAGTCTGATGTACATAGACACATGTTTTATAGATAAACCGGAAAGTTCCACCCTAATTTATTTCATTACACAAGTGATATATCATTTTATCTTTTTTTGGTAAATGGCAGTTAATCAGAGTTAATGTTAATTGTCTCAATAATAGTTTGAAATATTTAGAGGTTTTAGGCTGAATTTTTATTCCTTTATCTTAGCATAAAAAATAGGAAATGTTCTCCACTGAGAAAAATTGGACCTAATCCCATTTTTTTGCATAAATAAAACATAGATTTCCATTCAGTAATTAATACGAGATGTGATGAGATTCACTTCAATTCACTATATTTTAAGATGTCTTTTTTATTCCTTCATATTACAAATATAGTTCCTATCACGTAACTTTATTTGGCAGAAGCAACCTTTGATATTTCATTGTGTAAAATAAAACTGCCTATTGGAAGAGGCAGATTTTATTTTCCACATGTTCAGCTTATTTATTTACACACACGCACATTTATTTAAAAATTTGGGGCTACCGATTCATTTTTCTCTCTGCTGAAAATACTTCAACAAACCATCAGGTGCAGCCATAATGAACATTCCAAAACGACTTGAGCTGGATGAGATTTCTAGAAATTGCATATACACTAATACTTTGACTTTTATTCCAGTCACATCAGATTGGTAGTTTTTCTATTAGGTTTAAGAACTGCATTTTTATGTTATGAATTCTGATTTTGCATTTAATTTCTTAGCTAAGAACCATTTTAAAAAAATATACTGCTTTAAATTGTCATATTTTCCACCTATCAATGCATTACTGTTCTATGTACTATATTATATATTACTCAGAAATATTTCATGAAAAATTGAATGATTCTTCAAATGCCTAAATAGAACCATAGAAGGAATTTGCAATGAGAATAAAAGATCACAATATACCTGGAACCTGTTATATAAAGGGAATCCTCTAACAAAATATTAGATTAAAAATCTTGCTCAAATTCAAATTTCCCTCAGTCTTAAATAATATTCAATAACCTGATACAAACTGGGCAATTAATGCTTATTTGTCTCAGCCAATTAAAATGGGCAACATACTCTATTACGTTGAAAAAACTTTAATTTTCTAATTGTGCCTCTTTGCATCTTATATTTCTGACACCTTCCTTCCTATATGAGACAAATGTTGTTTTATTTGTTCCTCTCCTATATTACTATAAGTTATTTCTCTTTTTTTATTCTTTCAAAAGGTACAAATGGAATTGTCCTCACCCTAATAATGTTTTAAAATTGGGGATGGGAGTGGGAGAATAAACTATATTTTCTTTTCTTTTATCCCATGAGTTAAAATAGAATAAAAAAATAAACTGTCAATTCCTCTTAAAACCACTATTAAAAGCTCTGAAAATAAAGCTCAAATAAAATAAAGCTTGCAGTATTCATTTTGTGACTTGGAAACAGTCCATGAAACACTAGCTAGATTCCCACCTTACTCTAAGCCAGAAATGCTGGATTTGCACAACATGAGGTGCCAAAACCATACAAATCATACTCTGGTTTAACACAAGACATGAGAAGCTACTGACTCCCGGCTCTTTAAAGCTAAGATTCATAACTGTAAGGGTCTTGCAATACAGTTCTGACTTAAGAAAGTACTGCACTTCGGACACTAATGTCTGCCAGAGTTAACTGCTTTTGTCCAGGCGAATGACAGATGGAATCTTTTCTTGATATTCTTATTTGTTATCTGCATACAACAGATTCAAAGTGCAATTCAAACATTTTAGGATGTTGCAGTGTAAAGCTGATCAAATTAGGATTTGTCTCAGCTTCAGCCAATTGAATGTAATAGTTCAAACATTGCTTCAGAGAAATTAAAATATTGAAGACAGATTGGGAACATAATTGTCTTTCAGAATAAATTTATATACTTTCTTCTCAAATAGAAATAATACCACTTGTAATGTTAAGCAGCATATTACAAGAAAATGCAGTTACTATTTAGTTTTATTATCAATCTGACAGACTAAAAAAATGAAATCCAAATTAGTGCCATTACCAATATTTTTTTTCCATGTGTGCAATGATATGTGTTAATACAAAGTTTAGGAAAGCATTCATCATTTTAAATCACAAAGTGATATCTATCGCTACAAAAATGATATTAATCCAGCAATCGTAAGTGTACTCCCTAACACATAAGATTTTTTTCAGAAGCATTATCAGCTATGGAGTCATGAAATTTTGAAAATGTACATATATAATCCAAATTTCTGAAGTAAAATTAAAGTAAGTCATTATCACCTAATGGGATACATGTTTCATATTGTGAATGATGCTTTATAAACTCTATCAAAATATTTGAATGCAGTTAGTTCTTGGTTTTAACAAAATTCTGTGCTTCTTTGAGAAGCATGTCCATATCTTCATCATCATTATCTTGACAATCTGGTTCCCAATTTGAATCTTCATCAGTAGGATCACACTCTTCCTCCTCTTCATCATCTATAAAACTGTCATTCAAGTTGTATTCATTTGCTTCACCATCATCATCAGTCTCATCCTCAAGAACACTTCTTACTATATAATTTTCAACAATAAAAAGTTAAAATCTTGGGTTTTAATGTTCAATGCAAAATGAGAATACTATACCCAGTCTTATGAACGGAATATTGTAAGTTCATACTTGATGTTCAAATAAATTAGTTTTTTCTACCAATACGGAAACGCAATTTGGACAGGTGAGAAAAGATAGTTATTATCAAAAACTGCATGAAAATATGTACAGTACATTGATGGAGCCTTGCCTCTTCAATTTACTTAGTGAAACAAGAGAACAAGTCCACTGGTATCTCATCTTATTTGATAATGGGATCATTCCAGCTTTAATGCTCTTCAATACAAATCACTCAAATTCTGATTTGGAAAGTATTTGATCTTATTCCAATTTCTAAACAAATTTGAAAATCCATTTTTATGCACAAAAATTATTGAACTGATTGTCAATATTTCACATTGATGGCCACCAAATTCCTCTCTGATTTCTTGCAGCCTAATGTTATAAAAGGCAATAAATAAATGTTTAAATTAATATCATTACATCAACTAAAACCCATTTTTTCCCTGAGTATAATACCAGCCAGTATTTCTTGCTAGCATTACCAATAGCATATAGACAAATTTTACTCTTCTGGAGAAGTAGTGATTTGCTACCGATAGTAGTGAAGACTTGTAGTACTGTTTTAAATATTAGCTGGCATTGTAATAATAATAATTACTTATGGAAAATCTGGTATTTTTAGATTTATATTTTTAGAAATGATTTGCCTAAAGGCATATTTTAATCTCAATATCTTCAGATTTCAAGCTCCACTTTACAAATCAAGAAATTTGCAAACTACTGAAACAAAATAACTTTGCACAGTACTAATGATAGTGAGACCTTACACATTCAATGTAATAGATGGGATGTTATCATCATATTTAGAAAACTCTAATTTAGATGAGAAGCCTCAAGATATGTGTACTATTCTGGGTTAGTCAAAGCTGTTTTTAATTTTTTTTGTCAGTTTAGTTTTCTTTCTTAACGCTCTCCTGAAAAAAAAAAAGAATTACTATACAGATAGTCCTCAACTTACAACAGTTCATTTAGTGACTGTTCAAAGTTACAGAGGCAGTGAAAAAAGTGCATCCCCTTGGTCGTGTGATCAAAATTCAGCTCGTTGGCAACTGGTTCGTATTTATGATGGTTGCAGTGTTCCAGAGTCACATGATCAGCTTTTGCAACCTTCTGACAAAAACAGTCAATGGGGAAGTCAGATTCACTTAACAACCATTTTACTAACTGAACAACTGCAATAATTCACTTAACTATTGTGGCAAGTAAGGTCGTAATATAGTGCAAAACTCATTTAAGAAATATCTCACTTAGCAACATAAATTTTGGGCTCAATTGTGGTCGTAAGTCGAGGACTACTCTGTATACAAAAATGATTCCATTTCTCAAATGTGTCAATATGAGTTTGAGCTTTTTTTCCTCTAAAGATACATATAAGTCAGATATCCTGGAATGAAAATTCTCTTTGAAGCATTCCTAAGAATAGCCTTTTCAATTTCCTGTATCACAATATATAATGCAAAACTACTGAGGCAGGACTGCCGAGAGTCTTTAACAGGTCATATAGTTCTACCAAGAACATTTGAAAACAATTATGTGGAATGCAAAATATCAGCTCTAGCTTTTGATAAGCTTTTTAACCTTCAGAAGAAATACTAGGAAGCAATAGACAAATGAGTGAGTTGATCACAATTTTGCTCCGGTAATCCCATTTTATTTTTCATTCATCATTTTGCCTGAAACGATATCGTTGGCAAGAACAGGCAATAGGGGACAGAATGTGATTACATCTTCTACTATCTTAGAAAAGAGAACATCTTGTATGCTGGATGATGAGAAACTCCAAGTCCTCTTTGTTGCATTCTAATGTAATCAAGACCTCTTTCACTCCTGTTATGTTTTCTGCCCTCTCTATCCTTTCATAAGTCTGGCTGTCTGTCTCCTCACCACTGGATCACTGCTTCCTCTACAGTACCAGTATTTAAACGGAATATAAAGAAGCATAATCTACTTTCCTCTTCTTGCCTGCTTTACAATTTCAAGAGCAACTGTCCCTTTACTTTCCTCTGCAGAGTAAAACAAATAATCTCATATAGTCAATTCGACTCTTTCAGTCTTATCTAGCTGTATTTGAACGTTACTTCTTTGAAGCACCTTTAACAGCTAACTATTGAATTGCTAATATACTGTACTTAAAAAAAAAATAAAAAATAAAACTCAATTTCCGTAAATCCTTTGATTTCATCTCTGTTGCAGACTTAACATCTTATATGAATGTTCTTTCTTTGGGCAAAGTGATCCAAAGTTACTTGTTTTGTGTTCTTTTTCTACAAGAATGTCAACTTTGTAGACTGACATAACCTGAATTCAAGTTGCAGAATTCAAGATGCTAAGGATAATTATTTCTCTAGCACAACAGTAGTTCTCTTTCTAAAAATCATACCCCTGAAAGTAAATTACTGTATTTTTCGGAGTATAAAACATTTTTGGGGAGGAAAACAAGAAAAAAAATCCTGCCTCTACCTCTGCCTCCCAGCAATTTACCTCCTTGCAGCAAACAGCAAAAAGCCTGTTTCAGTTTCAGCATAGCCTGTTTAGCACAAGGGGGGGAAATCTGCCTCTGCCTCCCTGCAGCCTGAAACAGCTGGTGGTTGGGAGGCCGATCCAACCGACAATCACCTGCTTGTGCTAATCAGGCTGGGCAGAAGCTGAAACTGAAACAGGCTGTTTGCTGCAAGGAGGTAAATTGTCAATGCCTGGAATGCACTTCCTGCCTCTGTGGTTTCATCCCCAAACCCCCATAACTTTAACCTTAGACTGTCCACTGTCAACCTCACCCCATTCCTAAGAGGTCTGTAAGGGGCATAATGGTGCATAAGCACACTATTGTGCCTACCGTCCCTATCTTACTGTCCTCATTTATCTGTATTTACTTTGTATTTGTTTATATTTATACCTATACCTGCTATCTTGTACATGTTTGACAAAACAAACAAACAAATTGCTGGGAGGCAGAGGCCAAAGGGTGGGGTCAAGTGGGCAGGGCTATATTCGGTGACTAAGACACACCCAAATTTTCACCCTCTTTTGGGGGGGGGTTATGTCTTATACTCCAAAAAACACGATATGTGATTAAGTCATGGGTGCAGGTTTAAAAAAACCAGCAGCAACAGTGCAATTATCAAATTATGTCACCGCAACATCTTTTTCAGTTATCAGAATAAGCAAATTTCAAAAGGTTTGTCCCACTTCTAGAACACATTTGTTCACTCTTACCATAGAAATTTTAAGTTAATTCTCATACTTCTCAGCCTCAGTTAAGTAAATAAATTTTATAAATTAATATCATGTGTGCTATCAATGCTAAAGATGTTTGGGAAAAATACAAATTCTCAGTTCTTCCTTTCCCAATAAATTTATGCAAAAAAATGCTATTGGTAATTTGGCTTCCAAATAACAAGTTACTTTAAAAAGTTCTATGTATTGTGGATATTTGGATACTATAGGTAATTTCTATAACTGATAACATGTTCCACAGCTTAATCTACAAAGCCACAAGAAACATATTTTAAAAGGTCACTATTTCATGTTATTATTGCTCAAACTGCTTGCAAAATAAACCAAATGTCAAATCCAAGTATTAAAATAAATTTATTTCTTTTTACCTAAGAGAACTGGCATAGTTACATAAATGTTGATCTCCATGAACACATTAAAATATATCATTATTCACATAAAGGGAACTTCTTTAAGGGTATACAGGTTAGTCTTTGACTTATGACCACAATCAAGCCCAAAATTTCCATTGCTAAACAAGGTAGTTAATTAAGTGAGTTTTGCCACATTTTATGGTCTTTTTTGCCACAGTTAACTGAATCACTGCAGTTGTTAAATGAATCATGTGGCTATTAAATGAATTCCCATTGACTTTGCTTGTCAGAAGCTAGCTGAAAAGATTACAAATTGTGATTCCATGATCTTGGGACAGTGTAACTGTCATAAATTTAGCCAGTTGCCAAGTGTCCCAAGTTTGATCATGAGATCATACAATTTTATGTGTGAAGAACAGTCATAAGTCAGTTTTTTCAGTGCCGTTATAATTTCAATTACTAAACGAATGGTTATAAGTTGAGGACTACCTGTACAAAGCACATGTACCTAGCACATCCATATAAAGTTAGGATACTGAGAAAAATGAACTTCTTTTCTAATTTTATAGGGCCTCTGAACAGTATCACCTATATAAACAAACTACGACTTCCCCTCGAAGGCATTTTATCTTTGTTTTACAATGATGGATTTAGTAATTTTTATACTAACTTATCTGGGTAGGATGGTGACTAAAGCTAATTACTGAATTCCCCTATGCTTTTTGAAAATGTACAGAATCTCACCTTGACTTGTAACTTTTGATCTTGTCTGCCTTCTTTCAGATTCTAGATAAAAGAAAAAGAAATTATTACCAATAAAACAACCCAAACTGCTATGAATGTTATTAAATCTGAAAACTGAAAGGGAACACCTGTAAAAATTCTCCTACTTATCTGCACCTCTTTGGAGGAGTTCTAATCATTCTCATATCGCCACCAAATCGCAGGAAGGGGCTTTGTAACTTCTTTATTTATTTTAGTTCACTGAATAGTCAAACATGTTTTGTATCAGGGCTCCTCCAGTTTCAGTTTTTTTAACCCAATAAACCAATTACCTTATGCATCCATAGTGATATTTAATCTTTAGGAAAGATGCATCAGTAATTCTTGAAAATTTTATTCCTGACTCATACCATAGCCACCAGTTTGACATTCCATTCATTTTAAAAGCATTTAACTGTAAAGGAGAACATCTGTTTATGACAGATGGGTCCAAGTGTACATTCTAAACACTTTACAAAGAAGCAAACTGGCAAAAGGCAAATTTCATGGAATGCATGTGACTAAAAAGTAAACTGGTATGTAAACATTGCTTTGCAATTGGCACACTGAAAGACAGCATTCAAACCATGGGAAGTGATGACAGCTCTTGGCCTGGATAAACTTGCTTCATACTTGAAAAAATATGCAAATAGATACTATTAAAATTGATACTAACACCACTGATTTTTACTGGAAACAGCAGATGATAGGACTTTGGGAGAAAACAATTGTTTTCTCTTTATCACAGTTGACAACTAGTTGTTCCTCTGTACTTTAGAGGGTAAGAGCTTGCAGACCTCATCTCATGCCAATTTAGGTTGTAAAGGAGATTGAAATGTTGTAAGAATGAAACAACCAAAACATATATTTTGCCTCTTACAACTAGGGGACTGTATTACTCAAATTTTGTCAAGATTTGTGGCAAAAAGGAAAGGGGCCCAGATGCATTACTGTTTTATACTATTTTTTATTGGATTTAAGGTTGTGAAATACTCTATTGTGCCATGGCAAATTCATACTTTATTACTTTCATGCTATTTCTATGGACATGACTAGAATATAGCTGGCCAGAGACACTTACACAGGTGGGGCTAATAAAAAAACATCCTGGCAACAAAAAAATTAAATAATCAAAGCCCCACTCCTTTTTCATATATCTCATTCCATATTTTAAAAAAGGCAGTCATGTCCATCACCTTGCTTTTTTATACCCTTCCCTCGCCTGATAAAGTTGCTCCTGTATCTTCCTTACTATATACAGTAAGCTTCTTTTTTATATATTGATACTGCAATAGTTTTACTCCAGTCAAAAGAAGAATAAAATCTGTGTGTGTAATTATATTTAATATATCAGTGATATTTTATATGGAGTGCAAATGTGTTACCATAATTTAATTACATCAAAACTGTCCAATTTAGTTTTTTTAAATCCCCGCTGCAAATTCCCTGATGAGTATCTAATTCTACATTAAGATTAGAATCTTGTCTAAATTTTTGTAGAGTCTCACATACAGCTTTGCTGCCTAAAATTTTAGCTCATATTAGTTTTCATTCACAGTTGCCTGAGTTCTTTAACCTTGTGAATTTATGTCATTATGGAAGGCAGTTAGTAATCTATAGCAGCTTTAAATTTTACAGCTTAACAGTTACCTCATTTGGTTCTAAGAAAGTTTGGTTAAACCTGAAGCAATTCATCCTTGACAACAGAATTCAATGTATTTTAAATATAATTATCATAACTAACCAGCTATCCTTCTCCCTTGCCATTTGCTTAGTTAATACATTCTACCAATTTATGGATAAGTCCTTATATCTGCTTGATTTAATATTCTGCTGGATGGAAAAATTAACAATTTTGCCATGGATTCTTTCTGTTTGGCTTAACCATTGGACCTAAAAGTGCTTCTAGTAATTCAAACATATGGTAGCTCAGAAGAGAGCCCTTTTGTTAGCTGGCAGGTAATCTGAGATTTCCAGAATGCTCACCAAACTTGGTTCAAATGACACTTCTGTTCAATCTTTTAATATCTGTTAATTTTACTAAAATATATTTTAATGCATGTTAGTATAGTTTTAATAAGCAAAATTGTTTTTGATTGTTTAATTTATAGTAAAAAGCCAAATCAAACGACCTGAACTATAATAAGAAATGTCCGAACTTCCAAAATCACATCAATTCCCATTCTAGGAGAATTGCACCATACTACATAAGCAACAACACTTCCATAGTACTACCTCAGTCTTTAGTATTTTACCTCATTAGTTACATTAAGAAAGATCCGTACTTCATATACATTAGAATAAAAGCACTTTACCTGGAGGAGCTGTGTGTTTATATTCCAATTTGTGCTGTGGATTTTTTCTGCGAAGAGAAAAGCGTTAGAGAAGATGAACCTGAGTTTTCCATCTAATCATCTGAAATTTCGAATGAAAAGAAAAATAAAAGACAAAGCAAATGATTCTTCATCTTTGTTTCAAAGGGAAATAAATCAAGTATAATCATACTGGAAACATGATTTTCTCATTTTGAAAAAATATCTTTTGATCCATTCATTTCCTAGGGAAGTGGCAACTTTAGCCAATTCCATCTTTACTGGTAAAGGTTCCAAGTATTTCTCCATTCATCATTGGCTCCTATGCCTAAGATTCCTCCTTGAAGAGTAATTGGGCGGGGGAGGGGATTGCAATATGTTAATCTTCTTAGAGACCTGCAACCAAAATAGTGTGCCCAGAATGCAAGGGAAGTAACTGTTCTTTCTTGATTTTTGGCATTATTGGAGGCTCCACAAATAAAGCAAAATATATTTTTTCTTTGATGGCAAGATATGTAATAGGTTTGCGGGAGGGGGAGTATGTGAGTTTGACTTGCTGTTCTTCAGCTTTAAGGAAAGTACAATAGGTTTGCCCAGTTGAATGCCATCTACTAAGGCTTGAACCATTAAACCCAACTTTGCTGAGGGTCACGATAAAAGGTCAGTTAGATGGCTTTTGTACTGAAACTATCATTATGGAATCCAAAATTGTTGAAGTTACAATAAGACTTATTTCCTATGTTGGGAATTAAGAGGAACAATTCATTGTGACCTTTTTAGTGAGCTACTGGTAATGAGCAAAAGCCTTGGCTGTGTCTTTCTGCTAAATCAATGAAGCAAAATGAATGCTCATTAATGGTGGAAAACTTTCAGACCCTCTTTCTGAAAGGCATTCTTGTTGCCATAGGCACCTCAGTGTAACAACATTTCCTCTGCAGGAAAGTCAATAAAAAGTTAATCTTCCAGAGATAAAAAGAATCAACAAATACTGCATGACACCAAAGACAAAAGTGGCAAACAAAAAGAAGAATCCAGTATAGCATAGCTGATATGGAAATCAAAAGAAAGCTGAAGGGACAGACAAGAACTGTACCCAGTAGCACATGCTCTAAAGCAGCAGTGTCAAACTGGCGGCCTGCGGGCCAGATGCATCACACCCACCACAGCTCCGCAAAGGGGGGGAAATCGCTAAACGTCACATGATGGCAACTTGATGCCGCGGGTTTGACACCTGTGCTCTAAAGAGTTAGCTCTCAGCTAAAATATTCCAAAGTTTTAGGAATTTCCATCATTGTTTGTAAAAGAGCATCATCCCAGATATGTCATGTAGAAAAGCCGCAATGTAAAATCAAGTTTTAAAAAGCTTTGAATGGGAGTTAAGCAGCTGTTTAATAAAAAAAAAACCTGGATAATTGTCATTTGTAATGCACGTTGCTAAAAAATGTACCCTATGGAACTTATGCTTTTAAAATATCGCCCACCAAGACTCTTTGTAAAAGATAATTTCTTGCTGTAAAGTGCAAATTAAAAGTAGGACTTAGAACCAAAAGAATTGAGATATATAGAAAAACTCTACTTGGAAAAATCACTGAAGCTATTTTATTTCTCAGATATGAAGAACACTCCCCACAGGGATCTTGCAGATGCTCCACCAATCCCACCTATCGTATTTTTTGGAGTAGAAGACATACTCCCCTAAAGGAGGGTGAAAATTTGGATGCGTCCCAAACACCGAATGTAGCCCCGCCCACCCGCTGGCCCCCACCCTTTGGCCTCTGCCTCCCAGCAATTTACCTCCTTGCAGCAAGCAGCAAACAGCCCATTTCAGCTTT
>JANHFT010003954.1:108613-124831 GCA_032467955.1 Pseudoxenodon macrops
CACATATATGGAGACGTACAAATTGTGATTCTAGAGAAAGAATGAAGAAATGATTGTGTGTATATGTTTGAAGAGCAAAGGCAACATCAACCTGGTACTGAATGAGGTTTTTACAAGAAAAAGGCTGGATTGTTCATACGTACATCGTCCACCAGGACTTCGAGTTCGTATTCGTGAATCCCTCCTCCTCCGTAAACCGAGAACCCGACCACGATGACTCCTGGTTTGTCCACGGAGAAACAGATGGCGTCCGGGGAGCCGTTTCCAGTGTTCCAGCTCCTGCCCTGACTGGTTTTTGTAAATCGATTTGGGCTGGACTTGACAGAATGCAGGGAGCCGAGTCCATCGGCCTGGAGAGAAGAAAGTCAAAATTAAGACGAGATTTGACGGCAAAGGATTTGAGGTAAAGTTAGGCTTCTGACATGAAGTTGCACAGTCATGCAATTTTTCCAGTCTGTTCATCTGTGAACCGCCTGATTAACCTTCTCTGCAAAAACATCACGAGAAACTGACAATCTCTTCATTTAAAATGCCCTGGCAAAATGCAGCCAAAGCTGAAATGTTTTATTTATGGAATAAATCAAAGTTAAAATCATCATCGGAAAATGATATCTGCACTGAATATGGGAACACAGGGTTTCCCTGAAGTCCTCTTAGCAGAACATGAGGTAAAAATAGTATTCTCTCAATACATTTCATGAACACAGTAGCAGATTGTGGAATTTATTTCCTTTTAATGTAACAAAGGACAAAATGATTCATTGTTTATTCTATTGTTCCATCACTTCACTACTCTCATTTTTACACTTCTTTTCATTTTTCTGTTTTCACCGTAGCCCCATAGCGAAATAGGCGCCAAATATATTTCACAAATAAATGAAGAAAAGTGAAGAAAAAGCGAGGTTAGAGTTGGGGAGTCTTATTACCTCAGACCCCAGTGCGGAAGCTGTGAGCTCGCTCACAATGCTCGCAAGCAATCCGCAGGTATTAGAAACCAGATGTGCAGAGAAGAGCTCATTTTCACGTCTCAGGCTGTTTCTCACAGGTAAAACTACAATCACCAACATCTTCTCAAGGACCTCGCGAAAACTTGTCATTCCAGAGATGTTCTCTTCACTCTGCAGAACCAAAGATGCACCCTTAAAAATCTTAATCATTAAGGAGAAAAGCAACCAAGAAGTAAGGAGAAATTTCCTGACTGTTAAAACGATCAATCAGTGGAATGGCTTCCCTCCACATCGTGTGAGTGTTCCAACACGACAGGTTTTTAAGAAGAGACTGGACAACCATTTGTTTGAAATGTTATAGGGCAGTGATGGAGAACCTTTTTGGCACTGAGTGTCAAAAAGGGAGCATGCCCGCTCTTCTGGGTCGAAAGAAGAAGCTGCCCAGGGCGCATGTGTATCCCCGAAAATGAACTTCCGGTGCAACCACGTAATATGTGTTATCCAAAAATGAACTTCCGGCCAGCTAGTCTTCTGGGTTTCTGGCGACGATCAGCTGGCTGGAGCAATGATCAGACAGGAAAATGTAAGACCAGCTCTTCCAGTTTCAGGCACTGCCGCATGCATGAAGGCCAGCTGATCATCGCATGAGCATGTGTGCCAGAAACCCGAAGAGGAACAACCGATGTTGCGCTTGCCAGGCGACATGGGTCCGTGTGCCACTTCGGGCAAGCATGCCGTCATAGCTATAGAGTTTCCTGCTTCAGCAGAGGGTTGGAATAGAAGATCTCCAAAGTCCCTTCCAACTCTGTTATACTGTTATTGAATTTTAAGCTGTTATTTCTGGTAACAGTGGGTGGGTCCCTGTTGAGATGGGCCTGTAATCTGGGCTTCTAAGCTGATAAAACACTTGTAACCTGAAATATGGGCTTAATTAATATTACTTTTATTAATGCAGCATTTGTGCAAAGCATAAAAGCATGAATGTATATCTAGCACTGCTGCTCTGCTCTGAATCAATGAAAACAAAGGCGCAGCTATTCTTGAGAGAAGACACTGACTACAGTTAAAGAGTTCTTCTCCCTTACGAAAAAAAAATAGCTAAATGTCAAGCACAGGAAAATCAGGAAGTCAAGCCACTTCAAAGGAATGCTGGTTTGTTGCATGCTAGCTCTCGCAACAAGAATCTGAACTGCTAACAGTCAAAATCAAATTGGCGGTAGTTAAAAAGTCAGTGGAATTCAAGGTGGGCTGGCTTAGATCAATTGTGGCAACAAAAGGACTCCAGACTGATGACGCATTTGACCCCTCCCTCGGGCTCAGCCTCCTCTCCTACACACTAATGCTATTAACAATTGTGAGGATTTACTGTGACTTGTGCCGAAGCGTTTTTCTAGCAGAGACATACCTGACTTAGTTTTTCCATGTGTGCCACCAGAAGAGGAAAACGATGGGCCAGGGCGGAGTCATTCTCAGTACTGGCTTGCTTTATTCCCGAACACAGCAAGGCTTCTCCATCGTAAGCAATAGGGAAGATAGAGGTGAGCTTCACAGAGGTGTGGCACAGCGCTGACATCACAGCTGCCAGCAGCCTGCTGCTTGAAGTCTTGAAATTGGCTTCCTGGATGTCCTGGGAAAGGAGCAGGTTGTAACAAAATGAGGGGCTTCTGGCTGCAAACAGGAGGAGTTCTGCTCTCTTGTCTCTCGCACAGCTGCGTCAGCACAACTTGGGAAAGCTCGTGGCAAAAATGGAGAAAGCAACATGTTCTGACAGTGAGAACAATTAATCAGTGGAATGGCTTTCCTCCAGAAGTTGTGGGAGATCCAACACTTTTAAATAAGTGATTGGACAGGAAATGGTATAGCGTTCCCTGCTTGAGGAGACCTCCAAGGTCCCTTCCAGCTCGGTTAATTTGTTATTCTGTCCAGGAAGGGACAAGAGACAAGCTGAAGGTGGCATTGGAACGCAAATGGTGCTGGGAGAAGCAATGGAGAAGAAACACTAAGAAGGAAGCACAATTGGAAAAGAAGGAGGTGGAGGAGAGTCCTTTTCTTTCTCTGTCCCTTCTGCCTCATTAAGAGTTATTTACTTCTGTAAAAAATGGAAACTCAGCCCTTTGAAGGATGAAGGAGGAATGGGCAACCGAGAACAGCAACAAGTTCTGTTTCAATGAATGCCCTTCCCTGCACAGAGAAGGCATCAATTTGGGGCCAATCTATTTGGGGCCAATCTGATGGAAGAATACTATTCAGTGGTTTTGGAAAACGGGTAGACATCAAAAGCTAAAGGAAGGGATTTTTAGTACCTGATCCAAGCAGTTGAGTAAATCACAGAGGCAAGCCCACTGCAAGGCGGGAGTGGGATAGAAAGAGTGAAAGCAGGCCGTGAAGGTATTGTGGCATTCCTGGAGGGCAGCTTCCAGCAGGCTCAGGGGCTGAGTGAGGTAGCCTTGAGGGTCATTGTCCAGCTTGATCATGCAGTGGTCGACTCCTTCCGACAAGATTTTTCTCAGCAGCGTTCTCGTCTTCCCAATGCAGTCTGCGAGCCTGCTGCTTTCTTCCACAACGGCTTTAGCGGTGGCTGCAAAAGGGCGGTAACAAAAGTAACACTAGGAATGCAGTCGAGAGGTTTGATGGGTCCTTGGTGCTCTCTGAGCTTGGCTGTTTTCTTGCAGACATTTCATGACCCAAACTAGGTAACGTCATCAGTGCTTTCAACCCTGAGCTATAAATATTCTCCTTTATTAGTCACTACATATGGACGTCAAACCCTTCGGTGCACTAGTTTGGGTCATGAAACATCTGCAAGAAAAAAAACCAAGTTCAAAGAGCACAAAGCACTCCTTAATTTCAACCCTGAGCTACAAATATTCTCTTTTATTAGTAGTCGAAAGCTTTAGTGATAACTCACAGATAAAATGAAATTGCCTGGACAAGGATACACCTGAAGGTAACTAAACCAGAATGGCAATGAGTCTTTTGGGCCATGTGTCCTTCTCTTTGAGGACCTCACAAGAGACAATTACCTTCTATTAATCAAAGCTTTCCCCTTTGTTCAAAAAAGGAAGCCAACCATAGTAAGACTATGCATTAAATCAACTTCTAAGCTGGATTCAATATCCTAGCTCAGGGGTGTCAAATTCAAGGCACCCGGGGTGCTTAACTCTTGCCCACAGGGCCAGCCTGGAAATAGCAAAGGACCGGTCCATAGTGCCTCTGGTAGCCAAAATGGTCCCGCTTTGGGTGGTAGGTGCTGCAGGAGGTGTCCATCCTGTCTCCCACCTCCACTGGCCCACGGAGAACTACAATGCTGATCCGGCCCTCAAAGATATCCAGTTTGATTTCTGGATTTCCACCCCTGTCCCCAGAGTACAAAACCAAAAATCATATTTATTTCATAGACAATATCCTGATTTCTTTGCCTTTGCCAAAAATGGAGGAGAGGAGAGACTATGTGCACAACTAATAGCCCTTTTCACCTCCTGGCTGGCTAAGGTGAAATAGAATTATTCCACCATGAACTCAGTTTTGCTATAAAAAAAAGCCCCCTGTATTATGAGGCAGCAAATGTACTCAAAATGAAGAAGGAGGAGGAGGAGAAAGCATCTCACCTGAAACGGGGTAAATTTCACAGGTGTAGACACGCAGTAACCTCAAGCAGCAAGTGCCGACGAATCGCAGCCTTTCCAAATCCAGAAGGGTGGCCGTGTACTGGAACCCCTTCAGACCTCGTAGTTCTTCCACGCCTAAAACCAAGGTGGTCCAGCTCCAATGAAGAATGCTCAGCAGCGACTCAAAGCACTCCTGTCCCAAAGGAATCGTAAGGAAAGCAAAGAGGTCTCAACAAGGAGTATTCATTCATCCGAGGCTGCTCTCAAACAGGGCAATACGAGATCCCGAGGAAAGAAGTATATAGTAAGGTTCCAGGGAACAAATGCTTTCTGTGCAGCAAAGCCTTAACAGATGATCAGACCCAACTGCTGTTGTCCATCTTCAATTCCTTCAACTAAACACCCATTTAGGACTCGGAGGATGGGACAGAAAAGCTGACTCTGTTCTGATCTAGGCTTCATTAAAAAGCATGAAGTAAGGTCTTGGTCCTGGCAAAACCCCTTTTATTTATTTTATTTATACGACTGTGAATTCATTCATTCATTCCAGTCAGCAAGGCTTGGCAAACAGTCTTTCAGAGGAATATTTATCAACACAAACCTTATCTCGCTTGGAAAGCTGCCAGGTAACTAGTTTCCAAATGCAGGGCAAGGCAAAATTTGGCAGAGAGTCTCTTAAGAGTCACAAACAGATCTTTTCACTCTTGCAATGACCGACTGAACAAATTGTTTCCTGCAAAAGCCCACTCCCTGTTCACTCCTCTTTTGTTTCCTATGGGAAGGACAAATCACCTCCAAGGTGTGGCTTTACTCCCAAGTTGACCCTGCTTTCTTAGTTGTTCTTGTCTTCTGGCAGCTCTACATATGCATAACTTTGAATGGTCACTATATGAACTGTGGTAAGTTAAGGACTACCTGTGCAGCGGAAGATTTAAAATATGCAGCAGACTTATTCTTTACTAGCCAACTCTTTTTCGTTTGATTAAAACATGGGCGGACGGACGGACTCACCACGGAAACGGTTCTTGCAAACGATCGCTTTAAAATGTGCACCGGCTCGCTGGTTTGCTGTTTGCCTTTGGATGCGCTTCCATCACTCGTTGGCAGCCTAGGAGGGAAAGCAAAAAGAAGAAATAACGCCGATGCATCTGACAAGCAGGTTTGAGAGATATACAGCCTCATGGTCCCACATCAGTTCGTGCAGGACATGGTTTGTGATCGATGAGCTGCATTTAGGTTCCCAAGGATGCATGGACAGCTGTTGTTGCTCAGAAGTAGCAGCTCAAAAAATTTAAGAAAAATATATATCTGTTCAAACATCCTGATTTCCTTGAAGAAGGACAGGGAGGAGGAGGAGGAGAAGCAGAAAGAAGCAGAAGTCTACAGCCATAAAAGTAAACCTTCTCTGGAACAAAATTATATTGGTTAATACCGTATTTTTCAGAGTATAAGACACACACACACACACCCCGAGGGTGGAAATGTTGGGGCATCTTATATACCGAATACAGCAATTCTGGCCTGTTTTTCACAAAAATGGTTTGTGCAAAGGGTTTGGGAGGCTTGTAGAGTGTTTCTGTGGGCTGGGGGAAGGCAAAAACTCCCCCGTTTTTGCAAAAAACAGTTGAAAAAGGGGCCGTATTTTGCAAAAACAGGGTCGTTTTTGCCTTACCCAGTCCACAGAAACACTCTGCAGGCTTCCCAAACCCTCTGCATGCCCTGCTTTTCGCAAAAACGAGTGAAAATGGGCCCATTTTTGCAAAAAAACCAGGTGCACAGAGGGTTTGGGAGGCCTGCAGAGTGCTCCTGGGGCCGTGGAAGACAAAACCTTTTTTTTTCTTCTTACTTACCTTTTTGAAATCTTGGTATGTCTTATACACCAGTGCGTCTTACAGTCCGAAAAATACGGTAACTACTGTGTATATTCCTTATGGATAACAATTTGTAGAGCCAGAAAACTCCAATTAAAATACGAAAGTGTTGCTATGAAAACGTACAACCCACATTGTTGAATGTTACATTACGCTTTCGGTTCAAATGTCTGCTTCAGGAGGTAAAAAAGAATAGATAGCATTACCTGTATAAGAGTTGAGGGATCTGTCCTGCATTCACGTCTGTGCCATTATTTGATTTCTTTGAGCTTTTAAACTGGAAGACAATCCTGCAAGAGGAAAACAGATTTAGAGGTCGAGGATTCTCCCTCCGTTTCAGAGGGAGCCAGGAGGAAGGAGAAGGCTACTTACCCATCATCGGTAGTAATGGAGGCCTGTCCATGGGAGCCGCAGTCGCTGCTGGGGCCAGAAACCCGGGCCCAGGCGACATACCACCAGCTGGCTTGCAGGAGGACAGGTTCGTCAAACATCATCGCGTACTTTTCCCTGAGAAAACGTCAAGCAAAATTGGCATCTATTTAGTTCAACTTCATTTGATTGTTGCTCTGGGCTGCAGTTTTTGTTCTAATTTATCAAGTTTATATAGCTGCCCGTCTCCTGAGAAGTGACTCTGGAAGTGACATGTAAAGAAAAGGAATATAAACTGGTTTATTTATTAAGATTAAAATTTATGTGTTATTATTTCTGGTGCTCTGGTAGTTGATTAGGATTGAATGATAAGGTTTTATGACTTATGGATAAGAGATGGAATAGGGAAGAAGAGGTATTTTACTGAAATACCAGAGAAGGTGGTAAGTTAGTGAAGTTGTCTGTACTTGTCTGGAGGGAGGGAAGAGTAAGTTTTAATATGGTTTTTTAATTCTTTTTTTCTGCATTTTTATGTTTTATATTCTTTTTTGTTTACATTGGGTTTTTTATCCTTGTATTCGTAAACTTTAATAAAAAGTATATAAAAAGCTGTTGGAAGTAAAAGGAAGGTATATAAGGTTTGTTTATTTGATCAAAGTTAAAATAATATATGTTATTATTTTTGATAACTCTTGATGGACTTTTGCTGACACTAGGATTGAAAAGCTGATGCTTTTTGGATTTGCTATAGATAAGAGACAAATAATACAGATAAGATTTTTTTGCTATTGTAATTAAAATCTTTAATAAAAATGATATATACGAAAAGGATTCTTTCAATTTAGTTGCTTACAAATCCTTACCTGGTTCAATGTTTTAAAGCATGTCAGTTTTCTATTTTTGTTGAGAAGGGTTTTTACGTAAGGAGCAGAATAATCACTGACTGTGTCTCTTCCAGTCAATTTTTTTAAGTTTCTCAAAATAGAGGTTACTAAAATAGATTTATTCATCACATTAAATTAATTTTAATGATATGTTCATAAAACAGTGACAAGTTTTATATCAAACAATAAGCATATCAAAACAGCCACAACGCAAGGTTTCAAAATATTGGTTAAAGGAGCAATACGATTGGGCTGGTTCTCCTTGTTTATCGTCATTTATGTTTATTATCCGCATAATTTTGTATTTATTTATTGTGTCATCTTTATGCAGCGTACATTGGAGGTGGTGACCCTTTGAGAGCTGTATGCCACGAAATTTCATTTTAGCTGATTAGCGCACATTCAAAGTGACAATAAAGTAAGTCTAATTGTCCTCCTTATTCTAAACTGGGTACCTTCGAGACGTTCTTCCTTTTTTAAAACTGAAAATAAAAACTCAGGTTAAGGGAAGCGGTTCATTGTTGAAAATTCTACTCACCTCGCGGCGCAATCGTACGCCAGGACATCCGTTTCAGCAAGAAGGTCCCCATCCGTCTCATGGTCACCTCCGTCTGGCCCCAACTCAAAGAGCTAAAAAAAAGAAAAGAAGAGAAAAACCTTCAATATATTCTGGACTGGGAGGTCGCTCTCTTCTTACCCTCTCACCCTACTGTCTCTCTTGGCCGAAATCTAGTTGGGTGGGGTTCAGCAGGTGCCAAGGAAGCAGCCTGAGAATAAAAACCCTGAGTCAGAACTTTTCTCAGAGACGCTGAGCCAAGTGAGGATGGGCTATCACTGAAAGCAATGGCTACCACTTCAGAAGCCCAAGGCAGCCTCAGACTGGGAGGTACCGTATTTTTCGGAGTATAAGACGCGCACCCCCCTAAAAGAGGGTGAAAATTTGGGCGCGTCTTATACACTGAATATAGCCCCGCCCACCCACCGGGCACCACCCTTTGGCCTCTTCCTCCCAGCAATTTACCTCCTCGCAGCAAGCCGCAAACTGCAAACAGCCCGTTTCAGCTTCAGCACAGCCTGATTAGCACAAGCAGTTGATTGTCTGTTGGATCGGCCTCCTGACCCTCAGCTGTTTCAGGTTGCTGCCTATTGCCGCATGGGCCTCCTTCAAGCAGGCAAATTGCTGGGAGGCAGATTTTTTTTTCTTGTGCTAATCAAGCTGTGCTGAAAACTAAACTAAAGCAGACTGTTTGCTGTGCTGGGAGGCAGAGTTATTGTGAGTGTTTTATGAGTCTTATTTTCTTCTTTGTGTCCTTTTGTTGTAAAATTTCTGTCTAGAATCAACAGTTAGCTGGAATTTATAAAGCATTTCACTAACTTAATTAAAATGTTACCTGAAGGATAATAAAGAGAGGGGGGAAAGCTTTACATTTAACAGATTGTGTGCTGAATAATTTACTGATTCTGATTACAATACAAATCTATGCAAAGAAAAAAACTTAAAACAGTTCCTATTTGGTAAAAATTCATATTATTTCCTATATTCATGCACTAGCGTATATCTTGTTTTCCTCCCCAAAAAAAGGAGGTGCGTTTTATAGTTCGGAGCGTCTTATACTGCAAAAAATACGGTAACTCAGAAGGGATTGGGTTGCCCTGAATAGGGCTACTGACCAATACTTGGAAAATGCAATAAGGATGGATGGAGAAATAAGCCTCTCTCATTACTCTTATTGTCACAAGGTAGGCTCCAATAAAGGCTCTCACTTGTGTCTGGCTGGATTCACTCATGCAGTATTTGACTGCAAGTGTTATAATCTCTTCCAGCAACAGATTGGGTGCATGGTCCTCACTGCTTTTTGCTTTGGTATTTTTTTTTATGATTTGAAATCTTATATTTTAGATTTTATGTTTTGGGTTGTAGTGAACCTTTATTAACAACTTAGATAATCATATATGATGTTTATCCAGGTAAAAGGTTGGGTCTACACGATTCCCATAAATACAAGTAGTCCTCAACTTACAACAGTGGAGCCCAAAATTTCTGTTGCTAAGTGAAACATTTGTTAAATGAGCTTTGCCCCATTTTGCGACCTTTCTTGTCACAGTTGTTAAGTGAATCACTTCAATTGATAAATTAGTAACCCGGTTGTTAAGTGAATGTGTTTTCCCCATTGGCTTTGCTTTTGAAAAGGTCACAAAAGATTATCACATGAACTTGGAACACAGCAATGCTCATAAATATGAACCAGTTGCCAAACCTCTGAATTTTGATCACATGACTATGGGGATGCTGCAAAGGTCCTAATTGTGAAAAGCAGTCATAACATATTTTTCAATGCCGCTGTAATTTTGAATGGTCACTAAACAAACTGTTGTAAGTCAAGGAATATCTGTATATGTGCTACTTTTGAGTCAATCAGTAGACTCATTGGCATCTCCCAATGATGTACCATGCAAGTGAAATATTTATCATCCAAACTTTGAAATTATTCTAAATTATAATTCTTACCTGTAACAAGCTGTTCCATAAGGACATTCAGGCCTATCATCAGCAACCTGAGTTGCTTCTGAATCATGATAATCACTATCACCAGGGTGACTAAACTGCTGGAAATGTATAGGATTCTTTCTGTAAAATTTAGAAATACTACATCAACTATCAAAATATATTTCAAATGTATGCAGTTGGGAGAAATATAACACCTTTAATTCAGTTAAACTAATGCGAAGGACAATATAACAATAAAAACCTGTATATATTACAAAACTATTTCAATTAAAATTAAAGGAAGCAAATACTTGTTTTTGAAACCTACTCTAATTGGGTTGGCCAAGTAGAACTGTATGCCAGTATGAGGGAATTTTATAACAAAGATAACTGCCTAGAGTCATAAGTTCGAGAAGTTTGATTGAACTCACGAAAAGTTTTCTTTTACAATGTGATTCCCTGGACACAACGGCGAGGAACAATTTTTACAGAATTATAAAGCTCTATATTGTATTATCTCTCTCTTTCTATATGTAGCACACATCTGGCAATGCTAGTCCTAGTGAACACATGAAGAATAGCAATATTGTGCATTTTAAAACTCAGACAAATTTCTCTCTCCTTCCAGCTCTCCAAGCTCTGAATGTACTTGATCACAGTGGATTTGCTATATTTATCTACTGCACTGTAGATCAAACATGATCAAAACATAGAAGCATCAGTCAAGACATATACTTTTACCACAAGATGTGATGCTGGCTACCATTCTGGCTGACTTAAAAAAAAAGATTGGAGCAATTCAAGGAAGTCGTGGGGATCAATAGCTATTAGCCTTGATGGCAATGTGACTGTCTCTGAGGGCCATCTGCTGGGAGACTAGTAGGCTTCCTTGGGCAGTTGGCTGGCCACTGAGAGAACCAACTGCTGAACAAAATGGAACAAGGCTCTAATTTAACAGGATGCTATTTATGTTCATCTATTCTTACATGATATACAAGCATGCATATAGATTGCAAGCATATACAGCGTGCTTGTAATAATATGTAAGAATCACATATGGGAACATCTTATGTGATGGGAAAAACTTAAAACAATGAAAATACAAGCTGATAATTAAGCACTTCTCCTAGCACCTGATTTTGCTCAAGAGTCAATAGTTAATGACTGCTTTCTAATTGCTTCAGTCTACTTTTGGCGTGAAAAAAGAAACAGCTATTCCCTTAAGAGGCATTCTGCCTTTTTCTCTTCCCTAACATTTATTCTAAAGGAATGAGAATCAACTTCCCCTTGAGAGAAGTGTTTTTACAGCATTCACAAACAGAAGCCTCTTAAGATGCAACCATGTATGAAGAAATACTCTTATTTTTAATTGTGTTATTGTTACAAAGAGACAAACTGCTTTGACAGAAAACTCAAAACAAACTTTTTATGAAACTAATTATAGTACCCATAAACAAATACTAGTAACAGCCATACACACTTGCATGGAAGTTATTTAAGAGTTCCAAGACCTCTTTCCCAGCAATAGACTAATGTAAGATAGCTCCAATGGTATAAATTATTTTGACAGGTGTATTAAATCAAATAAAATGGCTACAGCGATAATTTGATGCATTTCATTTCTCTTATATACTTTCAATATACAAGTAGTTTTTGACTTAACTTGGGACCGGAACTTTCATCGCTAATACAATTTCTGACACAATTGTTAAGTGAGTCACCACATGATCTTGACCAACTTTACAACCTTTCTTGCCATTGTCATTAAGTGGTTTTCTCCCATTGCTTGTTGGAAGCCAGCTGGGAAGGTTGCAAACAGCAGCCACATGATACCAGGATGCTATGACTGCCATATATACATCCCAGTGTCCAAATGGCAATCAGATGCAGGGATACTGCAATACTAATATTCCTAAAAAATAGTCCTAAAGTAAAAGAGGGCTGATCTTAAGACATGTTTTTCAGTGTGTTTATTAATTGTTCAGAGTTAATAACAGCAGTGAAAAAAATGACTAAAGACAGCTAACTGAATGTTCTTAAGTCAAGTCATTCATTACCTGTATAAATAGTTCTTTCCCATATGTTTCTTTATAAAGAAACTCAATCCGTTCAGAAGAAAATAAGTAGAAAACTATCATATTTCAATATTTTGTTTCGCACACCATTTCTTCCAGTCTACACTTCTGGAGCAGAGGTAAAGTTTAAACTCTGTGCATACTATATGAACATATTGCACTCTCCTATCATTTATAGAATATACTATACATAGATTCTTAAAAGTTTCTGAACATTATTTTGTCTGAACACTGATGTTCTTTTCCAGTATTGCTAGTTTGGATAACTTATAACAGCTAAAATCACCTAGCACATGTAACTACAATACTCATAACATTTGAGTTAATTGTGCATTGCAATAATTCAATTCTTAGATACACAGTATTCTGAAGAAAAGATCTTGGAATTACAAACAAACTCTCAAACTGTGTAACTGTTAGTGCCTTATAGGAGCCTCGGTAGCGGAGTGGTTATAGTGCAGCACTGCTGGATAACTCTGTCCACAGCCAGGAGTTCAATCCTAACTGACTCAAAGTTAATTCACCCTCCCATCTTTCTGAGGTCGGTAAAATAAGGGTCCAGATTGTTGGAGGCAGTATGCTGACATTTGTAAATCACTCAGAGAGCACTTTGGAGCAGTAAATAAGTGCTATAAAGTTATTTTTGCATTAACTCAGCAAAATATTTAACATAAACAAAATACAGTCTGTCAACAGCTTAGATTTTAAATATAAATAAAATAAAAAGAACCTCCCTGTTCACAGACTATATAGTTATGCACCAGTAAATGCCATTTAGAAGTTTAACAACTTGATTTTACCTGTAGCAGCTATTCCCATACTGGCAAGCAGCCCTCTGAGGTTTGTTTATGTGAGAACTCTGTTGCATCTCTTGATTTTCCATTATATTTGAAGTATCCATTCCAGTAGTCTGATTTAGAGTAGTCTCTTGAATATCATCCTGATTGAGTAATGATTGTGAAGGCTTTTCCTTATAAGCCTGCCTGGTTTTAGAATTAACACTCTCCAATTTGTTTTCTTTTATATTTGTTGTATGTACTTGAGCAGGTTGAGATGCTTGTCCTTCTGACTTGAGGTCCAGGTCTAGCTCTTCATCATCCAGCTCATCGTTAAATTGTTCAAACAAACTTTCAGCTTTCTGAGATATTTCTTTACTTCCATTCTTTGGTATTTTCCTCGCAACATCTTTAGTAAATACACCCTATATCATGTGGAAATTGGTATGAAATGGTTCATGAAACAGATTATAATTTATTGTTGTTTATGTGAAAATAGAGTTAATTTAAGATAGATGAATTAATCAGTATACAAGACATAACATAATCAAAATTAGACAGGTCCCTGCTTCATCGATCCTACATACATAAAGAAAAACAATGATGAGGACAATGAATGCTAGAGAATAAAAGATAACAATGTTAAGGAAAAATGCAGGAATTAAAAGCTGACAATTAGCAACAACAACAACCCAAAAAACAAGATGGTAAAATCATAAACCTAATAGACATTGTGAATTATGAGAAAGGAGACTGATTTTGACAGTAAGATCTTGAGATTGAGATTAAAAATGAATTTGGATAGAAGAGAATGGTCATAAGCAGAATTTAGTTTAAGGAACAAGCAGAAAAGGGAAATCAATGGAATGCCTAATTAGCAATATGTAAAAGTAATTTCAAGAATAATTCCCACTAGCTAATAAACGTGTGGTCATTAAAGTTTCAACATTGGCTATACATGTCTCTAATATGTGCTAGGGGAAAATAACACAACCCAAAATTCTCCCTCATGACTATATAGTAGTAAACATTGAAAATGTTGCCATCTTTAAACAAGGAGTCTTTTACCTACACTGTAGAACTATTAAAATGAATGTGGACTTGCCACTTTGAGGGAACTGTGGTTCCCAAATTCCCTTCTCAGCTAAGATGCTTTTCTTGGGTCCAGTTACTAAAACGATGTTGTCCCCATAATGGCACCATTTGGATATAAATCCTATTAAGTGTAGTATACTTTAGAAAGGTAGACTCCATGACACTATTTTAACCTTAAGGTATCAAAGCAATAACAACAAATATTACCTGACCACTCAGATATGTCTGCATCATAGAGCCATGTGAGCTATGAAATTTGGACATAACTAGTAAGTAATTGACTTCCTAAAACCAAAAGAATTGTTGTAACTCACAGCTTCACTAAGGACTAGTATTTGTGAGAATATAATGGCCAGTTATATGAAATGAAATGGGATGCTATTCTCAGTGATACCAGGGCAATGATCCATCAGCCCTTTTCACTAGTTCTTTCCATTGAGGTCACCAGCATTTGGATAAAAAAACAAATTCTACCTACATCTGAATGTATACCTCAATTTTGACTTTTCTAATAGCATGAAAAGCAATCAGAGACTTTCATGAGGAAAAAAAAACTAGCACAAAACATCAGATGGAAGAAAATAGGAACATGTTTGAAATAAACGAATTAGCTGTTATCTGTTTCAGAAGTAGAAAACTGGATGAGCAATTAGGGCTGTACCAAACCACCCTCTTGGCCCTGATATTTGATAGCTGCTTCTCTACTCTACTGATAAGGTTCTTCCTTGTATTATGCATTTCTATAAACAGAACAACAAAATCCAGTATAGTCTTGTCCTTGTATATTAATAATATGAAGTATTAATTGAAATAATAGAAAATAATACCTCTTTTGGAAGGGCAGAATCTTCACTTTCAAGAATTTTCTGCTTTTTACTTCCACCTGGCTTTACTTCTTCAGTACTACCTATTTTGATTTAAAAAAAGAAACAACTCTGCTGAACAGAACAATTGTATCATCTAAGCTATGAATAATTGCACATATTAGAAAGATTTCATACTGTTTTGTTTAAAGAGTAAATTACAATGTATCAAAATTATGTTTATTTAAGACCATTTCTATTGATTTGTAAAATATTAAGCTAAACTGAATAATATTTCTAATATGAGATGAAAATTTGTAATGCTTTTCAGTCTGCACGAAACAATGTTTTACCAAAGAACCCAATGATCATTGTATGGTGAATATGTTTATGTTATAGGTCAGTGTATCTCATGCTGGCTAGGGAATTCTGGGAGTTAAAATCCATATATTTTAAAGTTGCTAAGGTAGAGAAATATTGTTATAGATTATGCAACTCCACCAATACTTACATGTATTAAAAAGGCATTTATCATTGTAACAGATACAATTTTCACCACTATGTCTATAGTTATTCAAAGACCATGTTTGAATGAATAAATTATACCCTACTTTATCACAGTAACAAAATTATCCCTGCCTTCTTCATAAAGTCAGAGATTTATTTCTAAAAACAATTATTACCGACTAGTGCATACTAATTTTAACTTTCTTTTTTTTACCAATTTTCAGAACCATTCTCCTTGGTTTAATAAAAGCTACAAAATATGGAAAGTATATTGTCTCCATTCAAAGCAAGGTAAAAAATAGTGCATTTTTAGTTTTGAATAATCATATTAATAAGAAAATATAAATATTTTAAGACTTTAAAACTGCTCAATGTAATTTATATAAAATCATTACTAAATATATCCTTACATAGGCAGTCAAGCAATTATTTAAAAGCCTTAGATTATGTAAGGCTTACCATGAGTAAACGCTCGACTAATATTAATTATTCCTTTGTACAATCTAATAGATGAATGCATGTTTAAGGACATAGTTTACAATTCTATTTATTTATTTATTGTCATTGTACGTTTATACACAGTATATCCATACAGCGAAATTCGTATAATACCTAGAGGCCAGACCAACACATGACAATCTCCAAACACCCCCACCCACCAAAAAATTCCCTGCCCCTAACCACACAACAGACCAAATAATGCTGATAATGCTCATTGATAGTGGCCCTTTAATTCATTGTTGAGTGTAATTATAGCTCTGGAATAAAAACTATTCAGAAGACGTGTGGTCCGAG
>JANHFT010003956.1:25054-36924 GCA_032467955.1 Pseudoxenodon macrops
AGTTGGGTGAGAATGGAGATTTTACAGTATCCTTCCCCTACCATGCACACCAAGCCACACCACGCCCACCAAGCCACTCCCACAGAAAAATGGATTTCCCCATTGATATTTTCTCCTTACTACTTCCATATTGTGTTCATTGAGAAACAACATGACATTCCTGCATTATTGCATTATGGTTACAGAATTCAGCGATTGCAACTGATTAAGAATCTACTATGACAATTGTGGAGTGGGGGATTGTAGTTATTCCTGCCTGTCTATTAAATAATTTCCAACAATATCATTATGAAAAACATACAAACTATAGTAATGTAAGTACAACAGGAATTGTGTCTGTTCTTTCTCAAGATTTCGCCCTCAAGGTCCACTAAATTGTGTTTGCAACAGTTGTCTGTTTCTAACATAATGTTAATAATTGTCTAGTCCCTTCGTTTCGACTCTTTTAAATACAAAGTATTTGGATTAGAAGGCGACAATTGGCTAAATGCTACATTAAGGGACTGATCTGGTGTATTGAAGCATTTACCTCTGTCAGGCTAATTTCCATCATATCATCTGCTTGCAAAATAAGAGTGAATAACTAATCTAGTGGGAATAACTTGCATGGAAATGAAATGGTGTCGTCCGTAGCATTCTAGGTACTTGTAATAATGGTCAATTACTAGAGTTGGCCAGCTGTAATTTGTAATTGACCAGATGTCAATTGCGAATGAAACATTAAATAAAAAAAAAGAGCTAGAAGTAAAACTCAAGCAGAAATTAAAATGAAACTGAGTTTAGCCTGGCCGAATAACAATACATGATATAAAATAACAAAATAATAATAATAATAATAATAAGACCATCACACAGCTAATAAAACTTTGCAGCCCTCCTGGAAACAACTCAGCAAAAAATATTCCTCTCCTCTGCTCTAAGAAGGCAATTAGTTCGAAAAGACATGATTAGATCTGTGCACCAAGGCGTGTAAAATGGGCTGCAGTAACACATGGATAACCGACTGGATCTCCCCCATCAAGACAACAGCATGACTGTTACTTGTCTTACGATGTTACTGAATCTCCTTTCCATTAACAGGGAAGGCAAAGTGTTCTAGATAGGAGGAAGGATGATAAGATACATCATTAATATCTTTTCAGGATGCTAATTTGGCAAGTAGCCCAGGCTAATATTGTCTAAGCACTGGCTGGTGTTGGTATTTAAAGAGAATAAAGGAATTGCGTTACAGAAACAGTGAGGATCATATTTAGGGAATGTTTGCTTTGCAAAAAAATGGCTTTCAGCGATTAGCTCTCTCTTTGCATAATGAATTCTGTATTGCTGTCGTAGCCTTAGAAGAGTGGGATACAAACAATTAACAATTTTTGAAGCTGAAAATGTGAGAAATATAAAATACACAAAGTTAAAAAAAAAACATTTTAGCCTAACAAAGAGAAGGACTAGGGGTGACATGATAACTGTCTACCAGTATTTGAGTGAGAAGGCTGTCACATAGAAGAAGGGGTCAACCTATTCTCCAAAGCATCAGGGGGCAAGGTAAGATGTAATGTGTGGGAGATCATTAAAGAGAGATCCAACCTGGAACTAAGGAGAAATTTCCTGACTGTGAGAACAATTAATCAGTGGCATGACTTATAGAATAGAATAGAATAGAATAGAATAGAATAGAATAGAATAGAATAGAATAGAATAGAATAGAATAGAATTCTTTATTGGCCAAGTGTGATTGGACACACAAGGGATTTGTCTTTGGTGAATAAGCTCTCAGTGTACATAAAAAGACAAGATACATATGTCAAGAATCATAAGGAACAACATGTAATGATAGTCATAGGGTAGAAATAAGCAATCAGGAAACAATATCGATAAGAAGTCATAGGATACAAGCAACAAGTTACAGTCCTTGTACAAACGATTTACAACCCACCCCTGATCCAGCTAATGCTTAGAGAACAGATCTGCATTAAAGTTTCCTCTTAAAAGGAGGTTTGCTAGTTAACCGTGGGGTATCTTTGCAGTTGGGTTCCCCACCTCCACCTAACTTAACAGCCACATTTCATATAAAGGTGAGGTTCAAAGGAGAGATCAAAGAAGGAGAGACCAACTTTGCCAACAAAAATTGGGGAAGGGCTACAAATGCACACCATACTCTTAAAACGACATGATTTATGATTGTATGGTTTGCTATTGATTTTGATTTTGCCCTAAATATTTAAGCGACCAAAAGAAAAAAAAAAAGCTAAGCGTTCCTATTACAGATCTTATAACATAAATCACAGAGCCCCCTATCTTTTCCCCTTCGCCACATAATGATATTCAGAAGCAATTGTTGCTACGATTAATCAATGGCTTCACACTGTAAAAAAAAAAAAAAAGTAAAGGGAGGATAATGCTGCTCCAAACTATGAATAGCAAATAAAGAAAAGGGATGTTAAAGATGAGACAGGCAGAAGCGAGCTTTGTGCTGTTTATCTGTGCATTATGTTGCTATCTCGCTTTTCTTCTGGGCTTGAGATCTCCTGTCACTTGATGCTCGAGCAGCCACGTTCTGGAGAGATCACGATTGGTTTGAGGTCACCCGATGGGCTCCGTTGTGTGGGTGGACTTAATCTTGGGTCTGTCTGATCTCAGTCCAACATCTTAACCATTCTTTTACGCTGGATATCTCCTGCATGAGAAAACGAGAGGTTTTGTTTTTTTTGTTATAGAAAGAGGACTAAAATGTTTAACGGTATTTGTTTTCTTCTGTCATTTCTAATTCTCTTGAGTTGGCCTGGACAAACCCCTGTCGTTTTCTTCGCAAAGTTTTCAAAAAGTGGTTTGCCATTGCTTTCTTTCTAGGGCTGAGGCAGAGTGACTGGCCCACTCAGTTGGCTTTGTAGCCAAGTCAGGGCTAGAACTCAACATCTAACACTGCCATGGTGGTACAGTGGTTAGAATGCAATACTGCAGCTACTTCTGCTGACTGCTGACAGTTCGGCAGTCCAAATTTCACCAGGCTCAAGGTTGACTCAGCCTTCCATTCTTCCAAGGTGGGTAAAATGAGGACCCAGATTATTGGGGGCAAGAGGCTGACTCTGTAAACCCTGTAAAGCACTGTAAAGCAGTATATAAGTCTAAGTGCTATTCTTTTACATCTGCAGACTGCTAGCAGTTGGATCCTGACCAACTCAAGGTTGATTCAGCCTTCCATCCTTCTGAGGTTGGTAAAACGAGGACCAGATTGTTTGGGGAAAGAGGCTGATTCTGTAAACTGCTAAGAGAGGTGCTGTAAAGCGGTATATAAGTCTTAGTGCTATTGCTACCTCCATCTCTGATGGATTCAGCCTGATACCTTAGAACTCATTCTCTTAAATATATTTAAAATGGAATAAATCACTGTTTCTATAAAGAATATCTGTTTGTATGTTTCGGGCTCTTTGTATTGCTAGTTGTTATACATGAGTGTCAGATTATGTATTTCAATGCTGCTGGTTGTTTTCAAAGGAATTAGGGACTAGTTTTTGTCACTATCTGCCCTTCAAATATTGCTGAATTTTTACTTCCATTTGAAGAAGTGATATCAATTGACATGCACATTTTTTGAAAGTGATACAAAGAACACTTTCTTACTATTCAAAAGCATTTCTCTCAATTATCCAATTTGAGAGAAATGCAAGGAATTATAGTTCAGTTGGAGTTGGGGAAGCGGTTACAAATTGACTAGCTCTACAATGGTGAAAAAAAACCACCCCATTGTTCTTTCCTACCAAACAGTTCCAGATGTTCATGCAGAAGACATATTCATTATGCATAGGCAAAATTTGCTTATAACAAACCTTATTTTTTTGTAATAGACGAGAGGGTGCTCCATCACTGGAGGCTTTTAAGAAGAGGCTGGACAGCCCCATGTCTCGAATGGTATAGCCACATGTGGCTCTTTGGGCCCTCTGTTGTGGCTCCCTGTCAGGTGATCCCACCACTGGCTGGCCCTGCCCATTGCTCTCCTCCCTCAGTCACTCCTTGCCTCCTTGCCTGAGAAAGTAAGGGCAATGGTGGGGGATTGAGAAGCAGTCGGGGCTGATTCTCCAGCACCTCAATCTTGTTGGACCTTCTTCTGGCCCTTGTTATGCTGGGTGTGCCTCGGTCACTTGGGGAGACATGCAACCTGCTCTCTGCCCTGAGATACTGGCCCAGCTTGGCCGCGACCAATGCCCGCTATGCTTACATGAGGGAATGGGATCTGGGAAGAGGGGGCGATGAAAAGGGGGATGAGCCCACAGTGCCCAACCACGGTCTTAAAACTTGCACGGGGGTCTATCGCTGCCCAGAGGATGCTTTTAAATGAAAGCCGACATTGGGTTGGCCACTCCCACTCAGGTTTTGTGGCTCCCGGTGTTTTTTTTCTGTGGGAAACCGGTCCAAATGGCTCTTTGAGTGTTTAAAGTTGCAGACCCCTAGTATAGGGTCTCCTGCTTGAGCAGGGGGTTGGACTAGAAGACCTCCAAGGGTCCCTTCCAGCTCTGTTATTCTGTAATTCTGTTATTCTGACATAGGATTTCACATATATAAAGGAGCATCTGTAGGGTATAAAAAAAGTCAAGATGATGATTAAAGACCAACTTTGATGTAGCTAGGTTGACATCAGGGCCAGATGCAATTATCCTCTTGACTTTTGGTACTCCCCCCCTCATGCAAATACAGTACACATACATACCTACCTACCTGCATACATATAATATGGATTTCATCCATTTAACCTGTAAATAAAACTTGGCATTGCTAACCTAATATCAAGCATTACCATTCTAAATTCTCTGAATAAAACTCTAACGCTGCTACAAAGGGAAGTGATAAAATACAGCCTGTACAATATGTTCGTATAATGCTGATACTAAAAATAAAATATATAACATTAGTTTAAAACTAATCGTTATATAGGTTCCAATTGCCCCCATTAAAAATCAAATTGACCCTCTGTGGGGCTTGGCCCCCACGTTGGGAACCACTGCTCTAGCCCGATTTCATTTGTTGAGATAATATTGTTTCCTTAACTTGATTCCTTCTGAACTCCTTCTCCCAAAGGACCTTTTCCTGCCTTTTGTCTACCCTGCTTGGCTGCTTGTTTCATCTATAGACACAGCAGCTTCAGCCTAGTCTCACACTGGTTTCTACTAAATTCTATAGGAGAGAGAGATCATATTGTTGACATACAAATAATTATATCTCCTCTAAGTTAGAAGGGCAGAAAGTCAGATTATTCCACCACTTGACTAAATGATTTATTTTCTGGGGGATTGATTATGTGCCATCAAGTCATTGTTGACTCTTAGCAATGACATAGATTTTCTCTATAATGATCTGCCCCTCATTTCCCCTTTCGTGTCCTCAACAATGCACCCAATGCCATGGTAACTTCTGTCCTTCCATTTTGCTGCTTCAAAGTTGCTGCTTTTCCTCTTTCCTTCCACCTTTCCCAGCATCAGAGCCAGGTCTTCAGAGGATTGGGCCCTCACATAATGTGTCCAAAGTAGAATAATTTGTGCTTGGTCATTTGTGCCATGAGTAAAAAACTCTAGGTTGGTTTGTTAGATTAAGCCCGTTTGTTGTGCCTGTTGTCATTAGTCTTTGACTTTAATTTTGGATTCTTGGAGTTATTTTGCCATGATTGACTTATCTGGTTGCTGGTCAGAAGCCAATAGGATTTGAGGCCAATGGGTTCAAACTAAGGTGAAATGCACAGTAATATTTTATTGAATAAGCATTAAATGGTCAACAGAGGAGCAAAGATATGCCAATATTCTCCAAAGCACCCGAAGGCAGGATTTCAAATTCTCCAAATTCTCCAAACTCCAAATTCTCCAAAGCACCTGAGGGCAGGACAAGAAGCAATGGATGGAAACTAACCAAGGAGAGAAGCTACTCAGAACTAAGGAGAAATTTCCTGATAGTTAGAACAATTAATGAGTGGAACAACTTGCCTCCAGAAGTTGTGAATGCTCCACACTGGGAGTTTTTAAGAAGATGTTAGATAACAATTTGTCTAAAGTGATGTAGGGTTTCCTGCCTAAGCAATGGGTTGGACTAGAAGACCTCCAAGGTGCCTTCCAACTCTGTTATTCTATATTCAATCTACAGCCTTTCAGCATACTAGGAAACCCTCCTAGGATTTTGGGTCTACACCAATCTGGCTGAGGTTTCCACCCACATTTTTTATATTAAGAAGAGATAGAATGTATGCACAATAACTCCTGGAGATGGCTTGGTCACACATCTTATTCAGGACATTACAATTTTAAGTAGTTCTCTGCCAAGAATATTTCTAGGGCGGTACCTTGGGTACCCAGTTGAGATATCCTCTGCCAAGATTGTATTTATAATATCATTGCTAATAATCAACTGTTGTTCTCTTTCTCTTTGGAAGGTGTTAGGATAGGAAGCTGGTGTTGATCTATTTATCTTAGTTTTTACAAGTGTCTTAATAATTGTTAGCAGTTTTCCGATATCTAAGGGGCTGCCACAAAGAAGAGGGAGTCAAACTATTCTCCAAAGCACTTGAGGTCAGGACAAGAAACATTGGGTGGAAACTGATCCAGAAGAGAATAATAAATCTCCTGACAGAATAATTAAATCAGTGAAACAACTTGCCTCCAGAAGTTGTAAATGTTCCAACACTGGATGTTTTTAAGAAGAGATTGGACAACCATTTGTCTGAAGTGGTTTTAGGGTTTCCTGCTAGAAGACTTCCAAGGTCCCTTCTATTCTATTCTATTCTATTCTATTCTATTCTATTCTATTCTATTCTATTCTATTCTATTCTATTCTTTATTCTCTATTCCGTTCCATTCTCTATTCTCTATTCTCTCTATTTCATTCCACTCCACTCCACTCCACTCCACTCCACTCCACTCCACTCTACTCTACTCTCTAATCTGCTCTACTCTACTCTTCCATGATCCTCTGTTACATTAACTACCAAGACTTACCTGTCACTGGATTTGCAGGTGATAGTGTGGAAGGAGACAGAGAGAGGGAACTATGCTGGGGGAATTTGTGAACTGTATCTCATCTGCAGGTTGTTTCAGACTTACCATGACAATTGGGAAGTTGCTAAGCAAGGCAGTTATCCCATTTTTACAACCTTTTGTTGCCACACCTTTAAGCAAATCACTGCAGTTGTTAAGTGAATCACACATCCATTAAGTGAATCCAGCTTTACCCAGTGGCGTTGCTTGTTGGTGGGAGTTGGCTGGGAAAGTTGCAAATGGTAATCATGTGACCCCAGGATGCAGCAACAGTTTTAAGTATATGCCAGTGGCCAAGCGCCCAAGTTTTGATCATGGGACCATATGTACTTTAACTCTCAGCATAGTTTCCTGTATTTCACATAGAACCGTGGTGGCGCAGTGGTTAGAAGGTAGTATTGCAGGCTAATTTTGCTGACAGCCAGCAGTTCGATTCTCACCGATACAAGATTGACTCAGCCTTCCATCCTTCCGAGGACCCAGATTATTTGGGGCCATATGCTGACTCTGTAAACCACTTAGAGAGGTCTGTAAAGCACTGTGAAGCGATATGGAAGTCTAATTGCTATTGCTATTCCTTCCTTCCTTCCTGCCTGCCTGCCTGCCTGCCTGCCTGCCTGCCTGTTTTCCTCTTTCTTTCTTTCTTTCTTTCTTTCTTTCTTTCTTTCTTTCTTTCTTTCTTTCTTTCTTTCTTTCTTTCTTGGTGGTGCAGTGGCTATAATGCAACATTGCAGGCAAATTCTGCCGACTGCCAGCAGTTCGATCCTGACCACTCAAGGATGACGAGGCCTTCCATCCTTCTGAGGTCAATAAAATGTTGGGGGCAATATGATGGCTCTGTAAACCGCTTAGAGAGGGCTGTAAAGCCCTGTGAAACGGTATATAAGTCTAAGTGCTATTGCTATTTTGATCCCTCAGGAGAATGCCTTCCAATTTGTAAACTCCACCCACTTTTCACTGCCTGAAAGTAGAGTCTGACCAATAGGGGTTGATGTCCTGTCGACTTAATGGAAATAAACTTCAGGATTGGCACACCACATTAGCCAAGTCTCCAACAAGGTAGGGCAATTTGTGGTTGCGTTGGGGAATCCCGGCCATTAACTGGGCATGTTGAATCAGGCATTTTTGGTTTCGGCTTGGACAAAACATGTTATATGAGCCAGGATGCTATATTAGTCCATATTTAGTACATTATATAAACCAGGCTACCTTAAGACTTGTGGCAACTTGGCAATTATAAGACTTGTGGACTTCAACTTCCAGGCTGGGAATTCTGGGAGTTGAACACCACATATCTTAAAGTTGCTGGCTGGGGAATTCCGGGAGTTGAAGTCCACAAGTCTTAAAGTTTCCAAGTTTGGAGACCCCTAATATAAGCCAAAGTAGAAAGTTCTGAGATCAAACACTCACCTTTACGGTTGTTGCCAATTCCTTCCAGGCACATGCTACGAACGCCGGTGCACTTCACTGTGGAGATGGCCTTGTTGGTGCATGGACCAGTGGAGCCCTGTCCATCCACACAGCTGTAGCACTCCAATCCGTTTGGTGCCTGGCTTTCCAGGCGTAAGTCTGAAGCAGGTGGAGATACAAAGTAGGAAACATCTATGAACATTTGTGTGTTCAGGACCTTTAACCTTTGGCTGTTGACAGGAAACGTCAAGCCAGGAGATACTGCTTTACACAAATAAGAGATTTCAGAGTCTCTCTTTCCACCACCACCTACATAAAATGCCCAGAATTCTCTTCCGTGCATAGATCAAATGCAATCCATGTTTATGTTTTGAAACTTGGTCCGTTTGGAGATGGGTCATCTCCCACCTTTGCAAGTTTCCTTCTTGCTGAGAAGCATTTGATTCTTTGCCAGGGGAAATGAGGACGTGAAGAGGAGGCCGATAGACAGTGGTGAAATCCTCTGAAGTCTCTGCTACCGGTTCTGGGAGTCTGCTACCGAATGGGCGCTTTGTGTGTGCATGCGCGCCTGAGGCGCACTCGCGCAGTGCTAAAAAGGGAACATTTTGAAGCCTTCTGAGTCTGCAAAGGTAAGTAGTACAGCGGGGGAGGGGGGGAAATCCGCTGTGCCTCATGATTTAGATTAGCTAGAAAGCAGGAAATCCGACAATTCTGGCTAATATAAATCGTGCATCAGAGCTGATCGTCGGAAATACCAGTTCGCCCCAACCAGTAGCATTTTTTACTACCGGTTCGGGAGAACCAGTCCAAATCGGTAGCATTTCACCTCTGCTGATAGGGCACCAGGTTAGAAAGTGAGAGATTGTGAATTCTAGTCCTGCATTAGGCATGAAAGCCAGCTGGAGGGGGGGGACGTTGGGCCAATCACCAGGAGACGGTGAATTCTAATCCCGTTTTAGGCATGAAAGCCAGCTGGTTGACTTTGAACCGGTCCCTCTCTCTTGGCCCAACCCACCTCACAGGATTGTTGTTGTGGGGGGGAGGAATAGGATGCAGAAGTGGTTCACCACCTTGAGTTAGTTGTAAAAACGGTAAAGGCGAGATATAAATAAGTAAATAAATAAATAAAAAGGAACTGCTGTCTCTGTCTACCCCAGTGGTAGTTAGATGGATGAGGGAAATTCTTTTTCCTGAAATATTTCTGGTGGTCATCTGCTAATGTTTGATTGTGCTGTACAATTCAACATGGGCTACTTTCATGGCAGACCCATCTCTGAATATCTCCCTGAATTGTTAAAAACTTTTTCCAGTAGGTTAGAAGCTCTGCCATGTTGAGGGCATTGAGAAAAATCTGTTAAATCTCTGAAACGATGACCCCCCCAGTGGGCAGGGGGTGGGTTCCACTTACCTTCCCTACCGGTTCAGGTCGCGTTGGAAGTGCGTGTTTTGCACACGCGCACTCACTTTGTTTGCACACGCACCCCCGTCACACCCGGGTAAATACCCTCTGTGCATGTGCAGGAGGCTTTGCGCATAGGGTTATTTTCTAGGTATTTTCAACCGGGAGGACAGATTTGCAGCCGGAGGGCCGGTTCGGGGGTGTGCCCCCCCCCCCAGCTGCAAATTGCCAGTTTGGCAAGCGGGGGCCAATTTCTGCTAACGCTTCTAGTAAACCGGTCCGAATCTGCAGCAACCCAACACTACCAGTGGCTCGCAGGTATCTAACAAACAAACAAATCAATGCATCCTGAAGCGACCCTCAGATTTTAAAATGATGCAGTCCTATATATAAAGTACAACTGAGGGGGAGGATTACCTGGGTTGAAGGTATTGCAAAGCGGAGTATTGCAGCAGCTGGCGTGGACGGTTCGTCCTCCTGAGTAAAAACTCAAGGTATCCTCACATCGGGGGAGATTGGCGCAGCCTTTCAGCTTGAGATTGGAATACGGACCTGTTAAGAAGGAGGTTTGATAGAGTGGCCCATTACATCCACAGCATGTCATCCCTTCCTCGTCATCTTTTTAACCCAGAGACAGAGGACAACGGTTGAGTAAGGCATATCTCAGCACTGGGAGGTCCTAAGTGATGGCGTTTCAGTCCAGCTTCATGAACGATTAGCCAGATCTCACAGCTTGGTCCCTTTTATTTAATGTCCCCATTCTCTGCTTATGTAGTATCTTAAGAAATAGTTCTGGAGAAGTTTGCAAAAGTTGCACATTCCTTATTGATACGAATAAATGTATCATCCAGGGATGGAGGTCGGGTGTTAGGGTGGTCAAAGTTACCCACTGCGGTGGAATGTAGTCTGGATTTTCAGAATGCCCTCCCCCTTCCAGAGGGCAAAAGAGGCAGCAAAGCATGGAAAGTTTGGTTGGGAGAAAGAGAACTAAGAAGGCTCCTCCCTAGCAATTCCCAGAGTATCATCTATAATGATACAAACAGTCGCTTTAGCTTGGCACGATTCTGTCTACAGGTGAGGAACAATAAAGGGAACTGCTCAGAAGTCACTCCGCATGTCTTTCTCGGTTCTTGGGGCCTGACACCCATCCCCATATACTGTACATATAAGCTATATTCACAACCAAAACTATGACATGGGCTTTGGCTACAACAATGTTAAGAAATCTTTTTGTGGACCGACAGTACAATTTTGTTTTTTTCTCCCCCTTAGGTGTGCTTCTTTGAATCTGGTGTCCCTTCTCATCAGCTGCGTTCCTCTAAGACGGGGGTGTCAAACGCATGTGGTCACGGAAGCGTCACATGACATATCAGGACTTTCCCCACTTCGCTAAACCAGCCATGGGCATGGCCAGCACATGGTGCATCTGGCCCCCGGGCTGGGAGTTTGACAGCCCTGCTTTAAGGCATTTCACAGGTCAGTTATGAATTCAGAAGCCACACGACTAATTTGAATCTTAGTTGATTTTTTGGGGATCTTAGCATGTTGTCTGAATTCAGGTTTTGGGTTAGGTATGGTTCGGTATAATGGACAATCACGCTTCTCCAAAAAAACAGATTATTCAAATAATCAAATTAAGAACAGGGGTGCAATTTTTCCATTCAGCTTAAACCAGCCATTCACCACCTCCAATCTACCTACCTCTTTCTTTCTCTTTCCCAGATTTTTCCTCGGCTACTTACCCAATTTCCCAGTGATGTCAAGATCCACACATTGGTCTTGATGCCCAGCACAGCTGATCTGAGTGCGAGAAGCTTCAGGACACCAGGTTCCCTGGGAGGCACAGGTATGGCAGCGCATGTGATTGGTTGGGGCAGGATGAGAGACTGGAGAGAGATGCACAAAAGGGTGGAAATTAGCCTCCAATCTCTCTCCCAGCTGTGTACAGTTTAGGGGTGAAATCCTACTGGTTCGCAGCGGTTCTATAGAGTAGGTTGCAAGCAGCTGGTGACATCATAGAACCGGTTCTCTCCAAATCTGTTAAACCTGTTCAA